>VZTL01051309.1:0-14310 GCA_013400535.1 Scopus umbretta | reverse complement strand
ATAAATCAGCACCCTCTTGTCAGTGCGCTTCCTCTGCTGCTGTCTATTTTCTAGTGATTTGGGAAAGAGCATATTTTAGTCTCTGGAGATACTAGAATGGTCAGCAGTTACTCTCATGAATACTTAATCAAAGCAAATGAGTCTATGAGTGAGTACACACTCCCTGTCTGTGCATCCACATTAAAATAATTAAGTGCTATGAAATCTGAGTATGACATGTAGGGAAAATAGCAGCTGGTTGTATTTCAGGTGTCCACTGGTAGGCTATGGCTTTATGAAAAAGGACGTTAATTCCTCAAAGAAGGGCTGAATAAAAAAGAAGGCTAATGGTTAAAACTAAAGAATATTGCTTAGGAAAAGTATTAGCAACTCATTAAAATACCTGAAAGGCAAAATAAGTCTGTTTTGCTTCTTAGTAAATTATGTGTAAAAGCTTTCAAAATTTGTGTTGCCTTGAGTATAATTGAATGTGTGAGGTTGAGGGAAAGCAAGGTGTAGAGATGTGTGCTAGAAGGAACCCAAGTTTTGTCCACTGAGCTTTCCAGAACTGTCAAAATCTGGGGGTAATGGCAGAGACAACAATCTGAAAAAGTGGCAAGATAGAAGGATTTCTAGACATACCAGATAAAACTCTGCTTTTGGCAAATGGTAAAAGTAAAGTTTCAGAAAATTATTGAGGCAATAGAACAGTGTGCTTTTTTTAGTTTAACTCTGCATTTTTCTGAACCCTCAGTGAGTTTATTCAAACCAAAGCAGCAAAAAACTAAACCGTGAAAAAAAGAGAGATTAATATTCTGCCAGCTGAGCTTCCTGACCTGGTTCTCCATAGCACCAGATGAGTGCCCCTGCTGGCCAAGGGGAAGGGTGGGAAGATGCAGCCAAGCATCAGAGGAGGTGGAACCGTCCTTTTGAGCAGCAACTAGCTGTTCACTAAGGCAGTTTTACAGGATGTCAAAGCCAAAATTAACACAAACACTATGCAAAGAGGAGATTCAAAATAATGCTTTTTTAGCTAGATGATGGGAACTTTCTTGATCTTTTTCTGAGAACTGCATTCACCCCCATGAGTTTTTGCATATAAAAAGGAACATGAAGTTTAATATTCCAGATTGGGATAGTCACAGAAATAGAAAATAAAACATTTTGGCAGTGAAATGGGGGGGATTTAAAAACATGAATTCAGCTGCACAACAGAAATCAGGAGAAAGGGTGCAAATCTGTTGTTTTACTTTTAGATAGCCTGAAAGATTTCAAATAAATAAAAAAGCCCAGAGACTTACTAACAAATGGCAGCCAATTGTCCAGCTTCCACCAAGCCTTTTTATTCCCCGAACCAGGCCACCAAAAACTGGCAGTCAGTGCTTCATTTCCAGTTCGATCTTGCAGTTGGCACACAGGTAAAACTCCCAAGGGGTTTAGTTGGAGGCCCTCCAGATGGGAGTGACAAAATCATTCAAACATCTTCCCATTTGTCATGTGATTCCTTTCCTGGATATCTTTTTGGGGTGAAGTGTGTTAGGGGGGTGATGTATGGTAGCACAATGGGTAAGGAATTGCCTTTTCTTGTTCACTGAATGAGATGACTTCCACAAGTGGATCGATTCTTCTTCTTTACTAGGCAAAATACCTAAGAAGTTCACTAAGTATTTTGCCTGAATAAGGACTGGAGAATGTGAATTCAGTCTCTGGGTCACCTGTGGATCAGTCACCCAAAGGCTTAAATGGTAAGTCCCTTCATGGCCCCACTTGCATCCAGGGCAATTTCAGAAAGATCTAAGACTGTCCCAGCCTAACGGGGACCCAACTTTGAATTTCTGCTATTTGAATTAAGGTAAGCCATGGTCCTTTCCTGGTTCTGCTGGGAAGTTCACCAAGCATGTCATGAAAGGTTATCAGTGTAACCCAACCAGCAGCCATCGCGGGATTAAACCAGTCAATTTCAAGTAGAGGGACAAAAGGTCAGAGCACTGCAAACCCAATACTGCATCCAGCATCTTGGGTTACAAGGTTACAGTAAGGGGAAGGAGGGGGATGAAGCGTAGCCTAGTAAACACTCAGTCAGCTCTCAAAAATAGAAAGTGACATGGATCCTAATGGGAGAAATATGAAGCTACTGTATAGTGCATATTCACCTGCTATTATCACTTACATATGCTGAGAGGGAGGGCAGCTGGCTCCAAACTCTTCTCCACAGCGGAGAGATATTTTTAAATAAAGTTAATGCATTAAATTTAAATTACTTTGGCAGCAGGAGAGACTCTGGAACCTGCACGAACATTTTGAAATGCTTCACTTTGGATAACAGTATTTTGCGGTCCTTTGGGTTGAATCAATGTTCCAGCAGTTTCCACTCAGGTAAAACTGAGTATAGAAATGATAAAGTTCTCTTTCTGATACAGTCTTAATCCATTTGGATATCCTTTTGGTTAAACTACTGCATGTTTCCTTTCCATTTGCTGTATGTCAGAAAGTAGGTCTTTGGGGGCCTATCTTCAATCTGTATTCTTTGCTTCTTCGGAAACCTCTAGGTGGAACATAGTTCACTGCAAGTAAAACCCCCTTGGTGCCATCTTTGATTCATGGGTATCTCCTCTACTGCATAATCTGCAAAATTCTATGTGAGACAACAGCTCACATACTGTTGTCTGGTACAAGCATAGGGGAAAGATTCTAGCTGTGAGATTTATACTGCTATGGCAAATTGTATTGAAAATAAATAATGCAGGCATAGATAGTAGCGCAGCAGTCACAAGGTTAGCTAGAAATTCTCACTTTACGTTTGACAAGAAAATAGAAGATGCCAGAGTAAAGAGGTCGGCTAAAAGACTCTGTCAACTGTTAGTCTGTGTAAGCCAGAGTCCTATTAGTCTCCAGCTATGCTTCTGAATCAACACAGTGTGCTGGATTAACTGGAGTGCCAGGTCCTGCTCTGCTTCTCAGTGCATGTCAGCACTGGAACAAGCCATAAAAAAAACAGGTTGTGCTTCACAAATACCTCCAAAGGCTTTCACAACTTTTGAAATCTTCTGAAATGTCTAATCAGGCATGACTTTGTTGCAACCTCTGCTTGCAGAGTGAAAAGGTCAGTCTCTGTATTTAAGTTTTTCTCTCTTATGTACATTGTACTTGCAAAATCTAGTCAGAAACGTTGAAACTGATAGTTCAAACACATGTGTTTGGTTTGACAAAGCATTTCCTGAAGCACAATCTACTCATTAAACAGACCCAGTGTAGGTCCAGCCTAGTAATTCAGAATAAGGCAGCTAGAGGGATGGGTCTTTCACTCAAAGACTCCCACACAGAATAGGATTTTTGTAGTCACTCCTTCTCACCACGTCTCAATCTCACATGCCTCCATGGCCCTGGAACCGGCTGCATGGCTTTTGGAACTGTTTTGGTCAGAAACTTTATTGGTATTTTGTTCCTGCGTAAGGCCTGTTGCTGCACCTCTGCCCTGTACTGTGTGGAGCTATTTATTTGATTAATGGACTTTTACTCTCCTGATAAGTGCATTCCTAGTACCTGGAAATAGTGCAGTGTCCTGCTGCTACCAGTATGTTCCCATGTATCTGGGAAATTTATTGGATATTTTTGTAGGACACCTGCTATGATTCTGAATAAAGAGTGAATGAAACTTCCCTGTCTTAAAACCAGGCTGTCTAACTGTTTTAGATAACCTGAATCAAATTATGGTAATTCTCCTTTAAGTGCTTTAAAGTTTGATTATCTCCATGTAACGTACATCCAATCTAATGCAGTGCAAACAGTACTGAATTGGGCTTCCAGGTGACATGCAATTATCTCTTCTTTTTATTGTGGTATCCATGGCCAAAGTACTGATCATGCTTCACCAGTGTAATACAGAGATTGCCATTTACCAATGATTACTCTTCATATTTTATTAACAGTCAATTGTCATAGGAGCCATAAGCCTGGACCAGGCTTTCAATGTTCCAGGTGCTATACAACTAAGCACCAAAATGACAGTTCTCCAAAAACTTTCAATGAAAATAAATAAAGCAATTCAATAGTGACATGCAGCCTCTTAATATTATACTGACAAAACGTAAGGAAATTCACAAGAGCAAAGGACCAGAAAAGACAGTTAGGATTACTGGGTTTGATTTACTAATACATCCAGGCCTACATCATGTCTGTAACCT
The DNA here is from genome assembly GCA_013400535.1 of Scopus umbretta. Classification (NCBI taxonomy): domain Eukaryota; kingdom Metazoa; phylum Chordata; class Aves; order Pelecaniformes; family Scopidae; genus Scopus; species Scopus umbretta. The sequence goes on along the minus strand of VZTL01051309.1, from coordinate 10,147 downwards.
CCAGCTAAACTGGAGTATTTATTTGAAAGAGCTGGAAAATAAAGGGAGTTAGGCTGGAGACACAACTGAGAAAGGAATTAGAGTTAACACTGGTCACAGTACATACAGCTTTGAGTAGATTGATAGATGATATCAGTGTAGTTCGGAAACTGGGATTGGAAAGATGAGCTGGATGTCAGCAGAAGGTAATTCTGTACCTCAGGACCCACTATAGCAAAGGCTGCATTCGGATATTTGTTTTAAAAGAGGAAGGAAAAAGAGGGAGAGATCAGAGTCAAAAATTGCAGCAGGGCAGTTCTGGAGTAAGTCTGACAAAACAGGGGCATTTTAGTAGCAAGATGAGTAGTCAATATAAAACATGTCTGGATAGAAACCCGTATATAGTAATTTACTTATGTATTTATGGCTCTGCTCCACAATAATGTCAGCCTTTTCCACGCTGCTTATTAATTTCCTCAGAGACACAAACAGGGAGACCCTTTAAATACTGAAAAAAAGTACTTATTGGGCACTTTTACCTTTTTTATTATTATTGACTAAGCTACCTGGTAGTGTTAATAGTAACTAACTACAAACAAATGATTATTCATGGTTGATGTCCTATGTCCTACCAGGTTGCTCAAGGTTCAGTAACAAATTAAACATCAAACAAAAAAACCTGCAGTAGCTAAATGCAGCAAACCAACTAAATGATACTTTGTGAGGATTCTGTTGTTCTCAAAGACTAAGTCATGCTCTCAACACCTCTAAGGGTGCTGGCCTAAATCTGCAGGCCACTGTTCCCTCTGCCCTCTGGTTAGCCTGACTCATACATAACCCAGGAAAAGAGCCGGCTTTTGTAATTACAGATTCCATGAAATTAATGCAAACGGATGAGCAGGATCAAAAGCTTGTTGCTCCTGAAGGGCACAGGCAAGTCATTGAACCCCTGCAGTCCCAAGACGGTTCAAGAAAATCTGAATTAGGGAGGGGAAAAACAAAGAGCAATGTCATTCATTTTAGACCACTTGTTTCAGATGTTACTAACTGTGTAATATGTGCTTAAAAAAAAAACAACAAAACAATTCCTGCATTATTTTGGGGAATTCAGATGATGTGTCGTGTTTCTTGCACATCCTTTTATGTTTGTTTTCCCTATGCCCAGGGCCTTTGCTGTATAAAAACATAGAAGTCACATACTTACCCAGAGCTCAGAAAATATCGTCTCTATCTTCCAGTCCAACATAATTTCTATCACGCAGTCAATGCACAGTTACTAATTCTATAAGCCTAATTCTATGTTTTATCACCTCCTATGAAAGCCTTTGATGAAGGTGACTCCACTAACACAGTAAGCAGGTTATCCCATTGCATAATTTGCTTTGTAGTAAAATTAGATATGGACTTAACCAACAAAGTTTGCATTGAGATCCACATTTTTCTGAGACTTGGATTCACTTAAGTAATTTAAAAAATATTGTTCCTGAACTAACTTGTAAATTCCCGTGTAAAGTTAGACTGACAGTTGCAGAAGGACTTCAGGCTTGTATTTTCAATCTTAGAAGCAGTAGAAATAAAAGCAGTAAAACAGGTAAGGGGGGGAAAGAACCTAATCCTTTTGTAATAAAATATGAAAAGTTCTAACCATTTGTCACCCAGAATGGCTCACATTGGTGTTAGCCTCCAGAGCAGGGTGCCTGCATCCAGCCTAACTATTGGGAACAGTCTCTTACCTGCACTGACTCCCTAACCGCATCCAGAAAAGTTTGGAAAAAAGCTGTAGGCCAGCATCATGCAACACCCTGTGAGCACAACTTAATAGCATAGACAACTGAGCTGCCATACACAGAAATGTTTGCAGGCACTGCTAGCCATAGATGGAGCCTAAAGTTATCTGACCTTTAATTTCAGTTGAAGAAGAGACGGGTTATTTCTGCACTGTTTGTGACAGAGAATGTGGTTATTATAAAGTTTCTTCTCCCTACCAGCCTCCCCAAAATGAAACAACCTTCCAGGAGGGAGGTGTTAGGGGAACACCAGAGCAAAGAGCAGAGGCTCCTAAAACAGCGTCCTGTGCCCTGGGACCAGGGGCAGGGAAGGATGCGTGCCCTGAGCGCTGCCAGGCCCGGTGGCCCCATAGCTACCTGCAAGGCTATGGTGTTTTGGAAGGAACTGTTGCTTTGGTGGAACGATTTTGGGTTTTTGTGGAGCAGGGCCAATTGTGTTTTTAGAAGTAGCCCTTGTCCCTCTGACAGCCTCTCTGGCCTGAGGGCTTCACAGGGAGGTAAGGGTCTGTCCTGTTGGATTTTTTGTCTCCTTGACCATGTCTGTGAAGAGCTTTCAGCGGTGAGCAGGTACAAGTTTGCCTGACAAGCCACGTGCTCTAGAGCATGTGGGGTGCTGTGATAGTTTGTCACCGGGGTGATGCAAGGTGAGTGGGGTGCCTGTGAGGGGAGAATAATATTTGATCGTGTTGAACAGCGCTGGGAGGTGGTAATTCTGTATGATGCAGAAGTCACTGAACTCTACAGCAGCCTCTGTGGGGATTTGGCAGGAGGTGTGTTAGGGTTTGGAAGTGAGGCTTATCCTAATGCTATGGCCCACTAAGGGTATTTTTCCTCTGCTGAGCTTATAGTAGGTCTGAGTAATACTGGTTCTAAGTTTAACAGTTGAAGCAATGCATATTGGAGAAGTTCTTCACCCAGAAGTTTATTCTAAAATTTACAGTTTTAGGTGTGTTCTTGAAAGTGTGTTTCAGCAGAAATTTTTTGAGCATGTCCATGAAACAGGATGATTTTTTCTGAAAGATGTTTTCTAAACATACCCTGAGAGTAAAAGACAAATATTCCAACATGTTACTAATTTTTTTAGAAAAGCTGATGATTATTTGAGGCCTTAACTCATAATTTTTGATCATTTGTGGTTGGCAAAGAATGAACCAAGTACATTTTTACGGTATGGCCATGCATGATCCAAATAATACTTACAAACCAACTAACTTTACAGTAAAGCCTTCCCCAGCCAAAGAACATGGTACTTTTTGAGGATTAGCCATAATCATACTTTTCCTTATTTTACTCATGATGAATTTGGAGAGGGGATTAGTTTGAACTACACTAAAGCCTGATGTTTGTACAGCATCTAACACAGGGTTTCGTGTAGTTTAAACAATCTGCTGAAACTCAGTTTTCAGTTCAGGTTAACTGCCTTGTACCCAGGTACTTAAGCATGCTCAAAATCATCACATAGGGGTTCAAAGGTGAAAAGGGAAGTAGAGGTTCTTAAGCTTTGATACCAAATATAGAAATTTCTGGAAAAAATAAAGGTTGCTTGCTGTATATTACAGTAAACACTACGAAACCAAGAGAAAAAATGAGTGCATGCAAGATTTTGAGCACCTGGCCTGGAAGAAGTGTAGCTATTTTGCTGTTATATTAATCTCTGCTGAAGTCAGTTTTGTAGGGGAATGAAGTGACTTCCGTGAGCTATCTGAATAGAGAAGAGTTTCAAAGTGACTATTAAAAATAGTGTGATTTTTCATGTGATAGTACAGCTGGTATTTGCTTTTCTTTTTCTTTTGGAAGTAAATAGATCCTAAAAATCAACACATAAACCAGGTATCTCCTTCAGTGCCATTGTGAATTCTGCCCTGACTTCTTCCCTTTGGGAATATTACTGGCCACAGTGGAGGAAACAAGATTCTGTTGTGGGCAGGAGGAGTACTCTGGAGATCAGTTGCTGGAGCTTCACTGCCCAAAAGCTTTGTGGACGACTTCTTCACTGCAGATCGGGAAAGTGTTTTGGGCACTGCTTATCAGTCCGTGCTGCCTCTTTCACTCTTGAGCGTACCAACACAAAATTGAAGCATGAAGTATAGCAAAGCATAATCCTCTGGGCTTGTGAGTGCTGGAATTAGTGGTGGGAAACAGAGGATGGGAAGGAGGAGAGAGCCCACATGGCAGGCAGAGGTGAAGTATAAGTGGTAGGGGCTCAGAAGCTATGAGGGGACAGCAAGGAGGGGCGAGGTAGCAGCAGTGAGGCTTTTCTCTCCCTTTCTGTATCTGTTTAAAGAAAGTTACACTTGGTTTATCAAGTGAATGTGCTACCATATATAACCCTCAGTCACTGCTGCCGAGAGAGAATCATGGAATCATAGAATCACTGAGATTGGAAAAGACCTCTGAGATCATCTAGTCCAATTGTCAACCCAACACCACCATGCCTACTAAACCATGTATCGAAGTGCCACATCTACACGTTTTTTGAACACCCCCAGGGATGGGGACTCCCCCTCCTCCCTGGGCAGCCTATTCCAATGCCTCACCACTCTTTCAGTAAAGAAATTTTTCCTAATATCCAATCTAAACATCCCCTGGCGCAACTTAAGGCAACTTGAGGAGGAGTTCTGATGGATGAGCAGGACAATGTGAATGCAGTGAAAGTCTCTGATAGGATATGGGGTGCAAAGGAGACAGACACTTACAGTTGCTTATTTAACAAGAAATTAATTCTAGGAATGAAGTGAAGCCAGCATGATGCCTGTTTACAAACCAACCTGCTCTTTTGAGCAGCTTGTTTAATTTGTATTGATACTTCCTTTTAATGGTATGTTAGTGCAAGATAGCATAACCTGAGAATATGTGAGGAAACCAATGGAGTGTGGGTTTGTACTTCAGGCTATCCATGCACTTTGGCGGTAAAAGCACCCTGTAAATTCACCCGTTGTGTTTCATACAGTAGTTTGAATGCATGACACTGGGGATGCAGGCACATGAATAAAGACACTGATCCAAGGCTGTTGTGACTTGCATAACTTCACTGAAGCCAGGAGTGCCACAGTAATTTATACCAGCTGGGAATATGGTCCATTCTAACAAATTTAAGAGCTGTGTTGCTTAATAAATCTAATAAGCAAACATCCTTTCATGTGGAAAGCTCTGTGCAGCTCAAATATTTACATACATGTTTCAGGATGGACATGCACGCTATTCTCTCTGTCTCCCTTACTCTGTGAGATTTCTCCAGACCTTTGAAGTGCTCAAATTCCTGACGAGATGTCCTTCCAAGGCATTTTAAAAAAGAACAGTCCACGGAGGCAAGGAATTAATGTAGAATATGTATCAAGACATATCCCTGCAGCAGACATAAGCAATGTAGATAGTTTCTCCTAATCTGAAACACTTCTCCTCTTTTAGATTGATCCTCCTATACATTACAAATTAATGGAAGACCTCCTGCTGTTACTCCATGTCCCTGAGCTCAGTCTGTATCATGCTCTGGCTGGATGCCTTCATACAAAATAAAAGCATATACAGCTTACTTGAAATTTATTCCAGTGGCTCCCTACCCAAGCCACAGAGGGTCTCAAGTATTAATGTTCCTAGTAAAGTATTGTAACTGTTGCCACACATTGAGATTTTACATATCTTAAAATGCATTGTTTGCTGCCAGCCATTTTATTTTCAGTTCATACTGCTGCTGAAGCATAGAGACACTCCTGCTAGAGACACTCCCGCTAGAGACACTGTTGTCACTTCTTTTTCTCATTTTGTTTTCTGAAACTGAAAATAATCATAATTGGTGTGTTCAGTGGCTCTTTGGGTATCATCTCCAGCAGCACTCTTCATCAGCAGAACCTGAGGATGGCCTAAGTCCTGGCGTGGTGATTCATAGTTACAGTTTTGCCAGAGTAATGAGTGCCTCTGGTGGGCATCTGTATGAGATTGGTATCTAACTCCCCAGCCTCAGGGTACACCATCCAGTACCAGATACTGGCTCTGGTCACCTCTGGAGTGTCCTAGAGCCATGATTTGACACAGATGAAATGAATGCCCTTGATGATTGAATTTCTATCAAATTTGCCAAAGCACTTCATATAGACTCTGTGCTATCTGCAGCAGGACAGCTTATGCCTCATCTGGCATCACATCTGTCAAAATAAACTTCCCCTCTCTGTGTCCCTAAAATTTAATAAGCTGAAACTGTACTGAATCAGCTCTCTGTAGCTTGTGGCCACAGTGGTTTTGATCTGGTAGTAGCCAGCCTAAAACTGTCACATCAAATCCTGGCCCCAGGTGTATGCTTTGTGGTTAAGAGCACAGTACTGAAAACTGGGCTTCTTGCCTAGCTAGCTGAAGGCTAGGACACAAACCACAGTTTGGTTCAGAGCACCAGCTTTTAGGACAGTCAGAACCACAGTCAAGGAAAAGAAATACAGAATGCCTTGAATGATCTGGAGTAATCTATCGCCACTGCTTTGATTTTTTACTTTTTTTTATATACATTTTTTGTTCAACAGTTGTGCCAGGAATTCCCAGCAGCAAGAGTGGCTGCATACACAGAGGAGTGAGTATTTCCTTTTTGACTTTATAAGCCCCTTTGGAGGAGGCTGATCATCCCATTCTATGAGGGTTAAAAGCTATTGTGTAAGCAGTTCTGGCCTGCTGTGTGGTACTGGAAATGAGCATGCTGGTTGTCTTTCTTGCAGGGAAAAGGAGTAAAAAGCTGTCTAAAGAGCTACTCATTGCTAGTGTCATCATTGCTCTGTTCGGAGACTCTAAGAGTATGGCGACCAAAATCTTGTGTAAGACTATGGATCTCTCTGAGAGAAATATTATCAGCTGCCATGGTGATTCATTGTGCAGCTGTAGTGTCCAAGATGATTGTCTCCCTACCCCTTGCAGAGTTACTGAGGCAGAGCCTGCTATGCAAGCTACTTAGGGGTCTTGAGCGCCATGGTCCTGAAGTTCTGAACCTAAAGGTACAAGCAGAGGCCTCAGATACCAGGAGATCATTAGTTACAACATTTCCTGTAGAATCCAAGGATGTCATCAGGAATTAATCAATAAAAGGGTTCTCCAGAAGGACTCTCTTCTTTTTTACTATTCCCTTTATCCTTACTGCAGAGCTGGATTAAATGTATGCCAAAGAGCCTACTGAAAAGGGAAGGAGAGAACAGTGAAAGACAGTATCATATTCGAGTACTTCTAAAAAAAAAACAACTCGCAAATCTGATATGTGTCAGATCCCAAATTCTTTCTTTGAGAGTGAATTAATCTAAAGTGAAATGACATAGACTGATTCCAGAATAGGTTTTCACACATGAGTTATTCTGCAACAGTTTTTGCAACGTACATGTACTCCATCCTGGTCAGAGTTAACTTTCAAGTACAAACAAGCCCTTCCATTAGACTCAAGTGAATTGCAAAAACATTTAGTAAAGATGATTAGTTATAAAACCTGCAGTAGTTCATTTTGGTTTTGCTTTTCACAAACATTTTGTGAGCTGGTATTAAACCTGCTACATTTTCCAAACAACAGGGAACCTTGCCAATTCTTCTGTGACAGTTTGCCCAAGTATTTATACCAGAACTTTTGATGTGCCTGATCTGAAAATTGTTAAGGAACCAGCAACTCAGAGAGCACTTGAAGCTTAAATAATGAAATCTCTGTGAACAGCACTCATAGCATTACAGATGTAAATTATTCCTGAACAGCCTACTGGGTCACACAAGTGTTTATGACTTTCATAAAGGGCGCACAAAGAGAACTGTCAAAGACATAAGCCTACACATCCCCATTTGCCCAACCATGGCCATCACCAGCTTCATTACCATGGATTTGTCCTTCAGTGTACATTAGCGCTGATATCTAAAGCAACAGGAGAATGAAGTTCCCTGGGCATTTTGCGTCAATTTTCAAATCAATGTTGAGTTTGTCATTGACATTTCAATGGCAAGCACACCTCCCTATTCAAAGGATGAATTTTGGCACTGTCTGCTTTAGTTAATCCTTTAAAAGTGCTTAAACATCAATGGTAGTATTTGGCTCTGCATGCATGATTTCTGGGCAACTATTCAAAACTTACTAAGCAATAATCTTTTTGTTTAATCATTCACTGCAAACACATTACATAAAATGGACTGATAACAGAGTCACGAGACTCCTTTTTCCACTGGTATGTACAAATGATGAGACTTGAAAAAATCTTTGAAAGCTAGCCAGTGCAAAATTAAATTTTCTGTTGTGAGAAACAAGAACTTTTTTCAAACCAATGGAATTAGATTTCCTTAAGTCACTAGTGTGTCTCTTCCAATGTGCAATAGATCATCTTTTGGAAGACCCAGGTACTGAAGGATTGATGCATGTTGTTTGGTCTAGTAACAGGTAGGGCAAGGCAGACCATTAGAAACTGTATAGGCTTTTATGGAACCTAGTCAAGAGGAAACACTTGTGTCCTGCCAAAAAACTTCAACGAGTTCAAGAAAGCCATTGTTGCCTACCCACTGGGAGAGACTCCTGGGTCTGAGATGAGGTAACGCTGCTGCTCTAAGGCCCTCAGCAAGTACATACTAGGGGCTGGATTGTATTACCCTCTAGATAGGCATTAGCATGGGAATCATATGGAAATACATGTGTTCTGTTGACTGGCAGAGATTTCTCCTGTCTGTCCTTGCGTTGCGCACTTAGAAGGTGCTTAAAGTCATGTGATTCCTCTGCTTCCTTGTTTTTATCTCCCATTTACCTCTCGCTTAAGACAACCTGGTGCCCATGGGCTGGAATGTGTCATCACTTTCTCACCATGTGATCTGATCTTCAGTTGCCACAAACCTTCCTGCTTGAGCAGTCTGTTGCAAGCCACGTTCAGCAGAAGCCAAAAGCAATGTTTGCTTTGCAAGGAGACATTGTAAATGAAGTGGTATTCATTTAGAGAAGGCAAAAAATACAGCAAAGGAAAATGCGTGTGTGACTGGAGGACAACTCTGCAAAAATGAACGCTGCATTTGGGCAAGCCATTGTGTTGTTTATTGTGTAAGTATAAAGCACTTAATTCAATAGAAACTAGTCTGGAAAAACAGAAAAGAAAGAACAGACTGTGTTGAGGTAATTCACCATTTAGCAAGCACAGGGGGATTGTTACCAGACGTGCCAGAGCTGCCACCTTTGACTTTCAGCCCCCTAGCAATCAACCTAAGAGCCTTCCTTGACACAAGGCAGGAGGGCAGTCTGTGAATCGACCAAGAGAAAGGGGCTGGAAGAAGCTAGTTGTGCCCCTCTCTCTCTTCAGGTGCTTTTTTTTGGCTGGGGGAGGGTGGTGAGGGGGAAAGCGAGCAGAGGGAAGATTTTCATCAAGGGAATTTTGAAGATACTAGGTCTGTTGGTCAGTATTCCTGTAGGCATCGTCGTTTTGCTTCTAAATGCTGAAAAAGAGATGTTTTGTTTTCAGAAAGCTATGTAATCCATGTGTATCACTGGTCTCAGACATCTGAGCAGCAGGTCTGAGGGTGCCTGAACTCTGTGCGCGCTGTAACATCAGTGCCAGTAGAGAGGCTTACAGCCCCACACTCAACCCCAAAGCAGAGCCAGCTCCACCTCAGGAAAGCGCAAGGCCATGAAGACTGACACCTAAGTTACTGCACTGCCACATTTCAGCAAGGTGGCTAGCCCTGTCAAGGGGACAGCACATAAGATTACAGAGTGGTTATAGCTTTTGACAGTTTTCCTGTGTGTACAATTAAAAAGGACTGTCTATTTTTGTTTACAGGTGTTCTGTAGGCATTTAATGTTTTGAGGGTCTCTAAGCTATTTTTGGTTGCAAGATTTTCCACAAGAGCTCATTTCTGACAGTATTAAACCTATAGGTAAACCAGGTTAATCCATAGAACATGTTCTGGTGCAAAGATTCATTCAATTTGAAGAATAGCATGCAAGAAGAGCTGGACTTCTAAGTGGGATTTTTTTGTTGTTGTTATTATTGTAGTCTGATTTGTCAACCACAAATCTCTGTGTTTTTCAGGATTTGCACTTAGATGGCATTTGTTTTCTTTTCCAGCAGTGGTCTACAGATATGTTACTGCCATCTTCTTTTCCTTGCTGCCTGTGGAAATATCGTTGCCCATGACAGCAGTATGCTGAGGTATTCTTAAAGGGTTCATTTGCAATTACTAGGCTGTACCTAAGATCCAACCCCCCCCCCCTTTCATAAAATGTATTTTGTTCATCTCAAAAATATGTCAAACAGTGATTCCTTCTGTTTCACTTTACATTTATTGAACATAAAGAGATTGCCTCAGAGATAAATTTCTTTGGAACATGTCTGTATACATGTTTCTATATGTGTTTGTGCATATATAAAAAATTATAGATAGATTTAGAATCATAGAATCAT
>VZTL01051308.1:0-30175 GCA_013400535.1 Scopus umbretta | reverse complement strand
CATTAATCTCCTATTTCTACAAAAGCAGAAGGGCAATACAAAGAGAGAAGAGAGCTGGTGACCTGTTTTACATGGTGAGGGGACTACTGTTATATCCCAATTTACTTTTTGGACATGTTGATTTGCGGTGCATGAGTAGACAGGAGCTGTCAATACTTTAACATCTGATGGGGAAACTGGAGTGAGCTTGGCTGACTGGAATACCGTAATTGGGTAGCTGAAGGCATTTCTCCTCTCCAGGCAATAATGACAGGAGCATTTTATGTGATCTCTCCTCTCTTTGCTTCCTTCAAAGCAAAGAAGATGGTTGAAAGAAATATATATGTGTGTGACAGATTATAGTAATGTGGCTAAGGCTTGTAATCAGTTTATATATGCAGTGATATGTTATTTGCAGTTGGGTGAAAATGGTGTTAATGGTGAAGTTTTTTATGGACATTTGGCAAAACATTTTGAAATAATAAAATTAGAAAAGCTATTAATGACATTCATTTAGTACTGTCATTCTACACAAAGTAATGGCTATTACTTCAGTATTTTTATTTTTGCATTTGAAAGCAGATTTCCAATAACAAAGCTGGAATCAGTCCAAGTCAGATCATACATACAGTTAAAAAGCTACATAATAAAAGGCAGAGATAAGACCTTTCATTACAGATGTGCAATAGAAAGTCCTAAGGAAAAATGAAAAAATAATTTGATGTCTTTTCTGACCACCTTAATCCCCTTGTGGAGATTGTGCTTGTTTGACATGATCTAACTAGGTTTAGCTCACTTTGTTGTTCCTGGAATGTATTACTCCAAATGCTAATACCAGTACGTTCACTTTATTGATACAACCTGCAGCACAGTGACAACAAAGCCCAGCTTTTGCATCCTGCAGGTCTTTTTTCTGCTTCTTATCCTTCCAGGTAGGCTTATTGTTTTCTGTTTTATTGTTTTACACTTGGACTTCATAAATAGTATGAAAAGAACAATAAAAAGTAATGCATTGAAATTTCAGTATTAAGCCAATAAACACTGAATATGCGATGACTTTTTCCTTATGTACAGCAGCAGTGCTATTATTTCAAAGAAGCAATAGTAAACACAAATGAAAAGTGTCTTCAGCTAGTCCTGTTCTTGTAAGTCTAAAACATTCTAAAAATAGCATTTAAATCAGTTCCTATTCCAACAAAGAGTTGGGCATGATTCTTCTACGTTTCTTAGGGCCAAAATTATACGGTAGTAGCCTAACAGTCAAAGTTCCCACTGCCTGGGCAGGAGTTGTAGCTGCCGAGCCTGTCTGCAGAGGGTAAGTGGCAAGGCTGTGCTTTCTTTCCCAGTGGCCATCTGTTTCAAACACAGTTTGGGTAATCTGTAAAACCCACCTGCTGCTGTGGTAGGTGAGGTTGGGGCCTTTCTTAGAAAGACTTTCTGACATGGTCTTGTCTGTCTGAAGTCAATCACTTGCTGTCTCAAAGGTACACCACTAGCCACTTGCTAATGCATAGGGTGCACCTGACTTTTCTGCTGGATTAGCTGCTGGATCAGCAAAAAGTGGTCCGCAGGCTGCTCCAGAAATGAAGACTTGTGGGTGGGAGGTAAAACCTCTGGCATAGCCCTGGTGCTGCTCTGGCACATCAGGTTGGATGTGAGGAGCCAGTGGGTCCATACAGAGTGGTCCAGCCGGGTGTGGGGTGCTCCAGGGTAACTCTGCACTCTCTAGTTCAGCACAGGAAGCTAAAAACCCAAAACTGGTTGGAATGGGGCTTGGCCAGGCAGCTTGCCCATAGGATTCTCAAAGAGCTAAATTGCTTCAAGCAACTGGGTGGAAACCTTCAGGTTTTGGACCACATAAGCATGCTGAATTGAATCAAAGGAACAACAAGCACAGGCAGATATAGGCATCCATGGACTTGCAGAAATACCCACATTTTCATCTTTGTTACTTTTCCAAGGAGAAAAATTCATATCTGCAATGATTCTGTACCTTTGAGCTTCAAAACTAGGCTATAGAGAGAAAAAGAGTGCATGGAGAAACAGCAAGGGTCAACTCTGGATTTATATTACATTTTGATTATGAAATAGCACAGTAGGTATTAGACTACTACACCTTTGAAGTTACCAAAAACAGAAAGGGTTTTTGGAAGCTTTTTCTGCAGTGAAGATGAAGCTGTTTTAAAAAACTTGCATTATACAGTTTCCCCATATTGGTATACAGGGTTTGAAAGATTTTGCTCAAGCTACCAACCATCTTCATGATGCTAATGACTATTAAAAAGACCAAACAGCTGCATTTATTATACTTGGTCAGGTTGTAAATATGTACATCCGAGAAGGATGACAAGCACTTTAGTAAATTAATGGTGATCAGGTTAATTTTGCAGTGTTTACATTTTTTTTAGTTCCTCATAATGCTTTACAGCATTATGTGTAATTCCCTGTGGAAGGTACCAATCTCTTAGTACTCCATTTCTTTACCCATTCTTAGTTGCAGACATTTACTGAAAATAATAATAATGAAAAACCCAGCAATATCCTTCACCACCCCAGCGAACACAAAAATCTAAGGAAGTATGGAAGTCTCAGAAACCTGACACAGCAAGCAATGCAAATATGGTACAAAGTCTATCTTTACATTTATTTGCAAATGTGTATAGATATGCTTCCTATAAATTAATCCTCTATTTCATTATAAGGAAGGAATTATGTCTGTGGTCAAAAGGGTGGGGTACAGTTAATCTGATTTAGCACAGCATGTGAAAAATTAATTGAAAGTCAGAACTCCATAGTGTTTATTATAAAGTAATTTCACACCAGCTCAGGATTAGCATGGTAACAGGTGACAATAGGTCATTACTATGTTAATTGAAAGACAGCATGCTTTTGTAAAAAAAAGAAAAAAGGAGAAAAAAGGGATGGAGACAAAATTAAATGAAAAGGAAAAAAAAATTAAAATGCAGTATTTTATCTAGGATTGGGCTGTAGTTCTGTGGGAGATGTCCTAGGGAGAAGATATCTTCTAAAAAGAACTCGTTGGCTTTTTGGTGATAACCTTGCATTGTTCACCATACCGTAAATCATAGCAGATGTTCGTCCGTGTCCTCTCCCCAGCGTGAGTTAAGCTGGCTGTCTCTCTTTCCACAAGAGCAGGCTGCATCTCCAAAAAAGTGGCCTGACATCTTTGGCTTGCTGACACTGCTCACTGGCCCAGGCACATGGAAGTGAAAGCATGCACAAGGGAAGTGGAGCTCATGTATTTACCTGGCATGCCCAAAGGCAGTGTGGGCCCAAACAAAGCTGCTGGGAGCCGTGAGATTTTGCAGCAGTGTTTAACAGAAGAAAAAACTCCAGTTTTGTTCCTTGACAAGAGGATTAATAAAATAAAAAGACTTTCAAATCACCAATAGAAAATAGCCTGTCACTTTGATAGCACGCTGAAGTATGAAGCTGGGGCAAGCTCATCCTTCCACTTGAGCTGCAATGCCATTATCCTGGCTCTGAATGGGGATGAGTGCCACAGTGCTCGGCCGCTCTCCTATTGTGTGGCTTGACAGACACCGATGTGTAGGCATTTCCCATTATACACTGAGACCTGAATAAGCAGTCCTGAGCTGCCAGCTTCAACCCATCGAAAGAAATTGGGAAACTATTTTTCCCATTTTATTTGCATAATAGTGAAAGGTGTTAAGTCAGTTTTGGAGGCAGAAGATCATCTACAGGTCCTCCAGTTGACAGAATACAAAGGACACAATATGCCCTTGTGTATAGGTGAGCAAGATGGAGAGAACTCTGGATTAACTGCAGTCACCACAAAAGGACCTTTCCTAATGGCATGTTATAATTTAAACAAGGATCCTTTCTGAAACCAAAATAATATGCCTATGTAATGAAGCTAGCTGCCTTGCTCAAAGTAAATGGAAATTCAGAGGCACAGCTGGGACTTGAAAATGGGAAACTCTGATTTTATTTCCTGGAAGAAGAATTTAACCTCTTCGGATACCCTCATGCTGCCTGATATATGAGCTGATGAGGAATGTGACCTTTCTGCTCACCCTGCTTCAGAAAAGTTTGCAATCCAGCCTGACACAATCCGTTGCAATATGTTAATTTTGATTCAGTTCTGCCACAAATACTAAGGGTGATCTCCGAGCCCTTTATATCCCAGAATAGAATCCTTCCAGTCTTTGCTCTCATCTCAGAACATCCCGATTAAGGTGCCTACTAATCTAATAAAGGTCAAAAGAAAATAAAGTGTAAATGTTCTTTGATTACTTACCACAAAGGAAAGAGCTCAGAGAGAAGACAGTGCCATTGCATTCAGTGCATGGTACAGTGTGATGTGGTCTGCTGAGATCAACAGCAAAAGAGAAATGCTGATGCCGAACAGATCACAGATCATCATCTGCAAACCTAAACTACTCAAGAGCTAAGGTAACAATGCAATGCAAGTACCCCTGCAGGTAGATGGGATAGGAACCTACTTACCAGTCATACAAAAAAGCAATATAGTAAGAAATATTTGCACATCCCCAGCAGGAAAATCTCTCAGGATAGTTAGGGCAAAACATGGCCTCAAGTCTGACTATGGCCAGGAGATATGATTTTCCTGATGATAAGATGGAGTAGTGAAGTGGAAGAGTAAATGATCAGGCTCACCTCTACAAATACAACATTCAAAAAAGTATATTAGGACTCGCAAGTTTCTTTTGTGACCATGATTTAATTATTGCTCAATAGCAGCAGCCAAGCTTATTTTTAATGATTTGTCACGTCTTTGCAGCTCAGTTATAGTAAGTCAAAATCCCGAGTAGCCCACAATATGCACCTCTGCTCTGAAGGTATTCCTTCATCGCAGACAGCTCGAGTTTTAAGGACCTGCCTCAGTCCAGCTGACTTGTAAGCAATTGTGCTGCACACTGCCTCAGCTCAGTGCCCCGAGGCCAAGCCATGGAGGCACTCACCGCATGGGCCTTCCCCTGGGGATTGCCCGAAAGGCACAACGGGCACATCCCCTCCCCTTCGATCTGGTGTGACGAGGGCTGCTTCCTGGCCAACACGCAGACAACACTTAATTGCTACAGGCAAGAGTAGAGCTGAGGGACTTTGAGATGACATCCACACCACTGCTGCTTCAAAGCGCCACTGACTCCCTTTCTGACATGTTCTCTTTTTGCTCTCCATTCAGTTATAATGAAAAAAAAAAAAAAAAAAGGAAGAAAACATCCTAACTCTCAAGCAAGAAAGACAGAGTGGCAGAAAGAGTGTATTATAAATGTGCTGGCAAAACTGATGAGACGAAATAGGGAAAAACCTGCGTACGAAGCTACAGCAAATGTAATGTCAAAACGTTTCCAAAAGTAATTTTTCCCTATTCATTTGTTCTCAGCTGTCTCTGTTGTTTACTCCACTCTTCTGTGATCTTTAGCAATAACAGTTCAATTTAAACTCTGTACAGAAAGGAGTCTGTCTTCTCACCTTTCTGTACACCTCAAGGATAGCTTACACAGCCGTGTTATGGCTTTGCCCTTTCTACATGAGGAATATGTTGATTTGGTTTTAGCTCATTAACTCTTTAAGGAATCTCTTCCAGCTTTGCCGTCTTCAAGGCTGGACTCACCCATACTTCAGGATCAGGGCTTTTTTCCCTTTGAATTTCTGAAAAGGTGTCCCAAAAGGTGCAGACACTACAAGGAAGCCTAAGGAGCTGCAGGGTTTACCTCATGGGAGATGAGCATCCCCTCGTAGGATAATGAAATTTCGTGTGTTGCGTTTGGTGTTCTGGGATTCATAAAGGTTATCAGACAGGCATTTATAATAAAAGTTCTTCCTGCTTTTCCTGGCATGCATGGGGAAGATGGGAGTGTTATCAGTCTGACATTTCTGTCAGAACTGGTATTTGAACCACTGGATGATTCTGACAAATGCCACCGCTGTCATCTGCTGCTCAGTTTTAATTATATCTGACTGAGGTTTTCAATGGCAGCAAGCAGAAAACTTAATTAGTTGGTTTAAAGGCTGATCTTCAGAGTTTGAAGAATCCAAACAGCATTGCAGCATTTTTGCATGGAGGCTGCCATTTTCAGTCTGATGATGCAAGTCAGAAGAATTAATGGTCCCACTCATAAGAAGGAAAAATGAAGAAAGACTTACAGAAATATACATCAACAAAACCCACCGTTTTTTGCACATGACATGTCAGCGAGGCAAGCTTGTGTCTAAGAAACTGCTGTGCTGGCTCACTGGAGGCCCACTGAGGTGGGTCTCAGACAAATGATAGCAGAATGCAGGCAAAAGATTGGGCGCTCATGGGAACATACAGCAAATGAACATCTGTTACCTTAAACAGAATGTATATGTTTAGTCTGCAGTGGACTGCAAGCACTGCACTATTTGGAAAGGCTGAAAGGCTGGCATTTTCTCACACTCCAATGCACTGTTCAAACAAGCTGCTTAAAAGAAGATTGCATTAACAATTTATACCACCTCTGTGTTTGCTTTCAGAGTGTTAATATGATTATATTTCTTCACTATATCCTGGAAAAACAAGCATTAGTAAGATGCAATGTCAAACTGCTAATATGATGCAATTAGAAGTTAACAGTACATTCACATGCTGATTGCAGGTAGCCTGGGGAGGGGGAGGGAACAACAATGGAAAATACATTGTTTTGTTCCAGAAACCACAGGGCTGTGGGTTTAGGCACTTAATCCAACTGCCCTCATGGAGGTGTGAACTGGTAGAAGATGGGCTTTGCTTGTCAGTGAGGTCACATGCTCTAGAACAGTGCTGCTGGTATCCTTTAGTGCACTGCTGGATTTCATCATTTGGAAGGAATGGGCTGAATTTCATACATTAAATGTGCCAAGAGGTCTTTATCTGTGAGCTGCAGTCAGGAGCCAAAGCTCTTGATGACTTCTATGGCCCACAGGACTGGTCTGCTCTCATTGGCTTCCCCCGCACTTGCAAGCTTTGTGTTTGTAATATATCATTGATCACAGAATCACAAAATCACTGAGGCTGGAAGGCACCTCTGAAGATCACCTCATCCAACACCCTGCTCAAAGCAGGGACAGCTAGAGCAGGTTGCTCAGGGATGTGTTCAGTCAGGTTTTGAATATCTCCAAGGTTGGAGACTTCCCAACCTCTCTGGGCAACCTGTGCCAGTGTTTGACCACCCGTATCATAAAAAGCTTTTTTTTTTCTCTTTAAACAGGTTTTCCTGTATTTCAATTTTTGGCCACTGCCTGTTATTCTGTTACTGAGCCCCACTGAGAGAGGTCTGGCCCCATCTTCTTTACTCCCTTCATCAGGTATTTGTACAGGTTGATTAGATTTCCCTGAGCCTTCTCTTCCCAGGCTGTATTGTCACAGCTGTCTCAGCCTCTGTTATGACAGGTGCTCCAGTCCCTTAATCATGTTTGGGGCCCTTCACTAGACCCAGTCCAGTATGACCATGTCTGTCATGTGTGGAGAACCCCAGGACTGGACACAGCACTCTCCACTGATGTTCAACTTGGTGTCCCCCAGGAAACCCAGGTGCTTTTCAGCAAAGTTGTTTTCCAGCCAGTTGGCCCTTAGCATATACTGGTGCATGGGGTTATTCCTTCCCAAGTGCAGGGCTTGGCATTTCCCTTTGTTGACCTTCAGGAGATGCCTGTTGGCCCATTTCTCCAGCCTGTCCATGTCCCTCTGAACGGGAGCACAAAGAGCTGGTGTGTCACCACTCTTCCCAGTTTTGTATCTTTTCAAACTTGCTGAGTGTGCACTCTGCCACATTGGCCAGGTCATGAATAAAGAGGTTCAACAGAGGATGGGGAGAAAAAAACAAAGGAAATTATATGGCTCCTATCACTGTATTCTCAGAGAGTCACAAATCTAGTTGAGTTCTCCCTGCCTGGATGCTGACTATGCTGTTCTGTTGAGTCCCAGTCCACCGGACCTATACCAGTCCATGCATCTATGTAGGTGTATGACTGGATGACAGAAGTGTGCAGCCAACTTCATTGGTCTTTCTCTGCAAGCAGAGGGGACCTTTTGTCCCTTGCTGTGCTATCAATGGGCTAATGAAAAGATCCTCCTGCTGTGAGGGCAGCCTCTTCTCTCCTCTTTCCTGGATTATTGTGTCCTTGATGGCTCACCCACCAAGATGAGTATAAATAAATACAATGACATCCCTCTCCATATTGTACAAGGGTTTGGTTAAAGAAGCTCATTTTACCTTAGATAATATTTTTGCCAATGGCCATAAAGGCAGCATATTTATAGGATATATGATAGGGTTTGTTTTTCTTTGACATTTCATATCTTAACATTTTCTAGACCATACACAATAAGCAAGCTTAATTTTTCCTTTCCATTAGTGGTTGAAAAGTCAGATTACACTACTTTTAAGTTTTTTTCCTTGAGTATACTTAAGAAGGTAACAAAATTCTGTATTTGTTTAAGTACAAGTTTGGATCCACGTAGCAAGCAGCCATTTTTTTCAGAAGCAAGCAGTTTGCACAACCTGAGGGAGTGACAGCTAGCCCCCCAAAATTATCAGGTTCCAGAGTGTTAGGTTTGAATGCAGTCAAATTCATCCATACATCACTGTGCCTAACAAAGTCCACAACATTAACCAGGCACAGAATATCCTATATGAATTAACAGCCTCCTCAATGCAAGTGTCACAGGGACTTCAGTGTGCTGTCATATTCCCCAGCATTTTGCTATCACCAAAAGCATTTTCTCATCAGCCGAAAACTGTACTGCAGTTACAGTAGGCCCCACTGTGGCATGGTGAGGAGCTGATGTGGTTGTGAGCCTATGCAGGGAGTTGTGATTCTCTGCTATCTTTAGCCTCATAACAGCTACAACCTCCTGTAACCTGGCATTTTCATACAAGAATGTGCAGGCCAACTTTGTGGCAAAGGGTACAAGAAATCACCTTCTTCATGCATAAGTGCTAGAGTTACTGCTCCCATCCTCCAGTTGCAAGACACTGTACTGTGTTTATTCGTCAGAATCACTGTGAGGAAGAGGCCATCACAGCATCCACTGCCCCTCCACATCCATGTATCTCCTTCTTACTCCTCATGCCCTGACTTTAGCAGTTCATGGAGGGCTTTCCCTGTCTCTCTGCACGGCTGCCACACATCAAAAGCTCTCAGGCCATGTTCATAAGGAGTTTTGTGTTTCAATCCAACTCACTGCCATGTTCATAACTGAACAGCTCTGTGGTGTGGCATCCTGCTGAAGTCAGGATGAAATTGCTTCTGCCTCATGGTTCTCAAAAACTTGCATCCCACCACAGACCAGCTCCTTGCAAGGCCCTTCCATGGGTGCTATCAACCTGAGGGATGTCCCCAAAAATCCTAGTAGCAGACATGCATATCACCATCAGGGATGAGGAAAAGGCTGAGGTACTTAATGCCTTCTTTGCCTCAGTCTTTATTAGCAAGACCAGTTCTTCCCGGGGTACCCACCCCCCATGAGCTGGAAGACAGGGGCGGGGAGCAGGATAAACCCCCCATAATCCAGGAGGAAGCATGATAGCAATGACTTGCTATGCCACCTGGACACTCACAGGTCTATGGGGCTGGATGGGATCCACCTGAGAGTACTGAGGGAGCTGGGGGAGGAGCTTGCCAANGCCTGTCAGAAAAGGACCTGGGGGTGCTGGTTGATGGCTGGCTGAATATGAGCTAGCAGTATGCTCAAGTGGCCAAGAAGGCCAACGGCATCCTGGCTTGTATCAGGAATAGTGTGGCCAGCAGGAGGAGGGAAGTGATCGTGCCCCTGTACTTGGCACTGGTGAGGCCGCCCCTCGAATCCTGTGTTCAGTTTTGGGCCCCTCACTACAAGAAGGACATTGAGGTTCTGGAGTGTGTCCAGAGAAGGGCAATGAAGCTGGTGAAGGGCCTGGAGAACAAGTCTTATGAGGAGCTGCTGAGGGAACTGGGGTTGTTTAGTTTGGAGAAGAGGAGGCTGAGGGGAGACCTTATCGCTCTCTACAACTTCCTGAAAGGAGGGTGTGGTGAGGAGGGTGTTGAGTGTTGGCCTCTTTCCCCAAGTAACCAGCGATAGGACAGGAGGTAACGGCCTCAAGTTGCACCAGGGGAGGTGTAGAATGGCTATTAGGAAAAATTTATTTAGTGAAAGAGTGGTGAAGCATTGGAACAGGCTTCCCAAGGAGGTGGTGGAGTCACCATCCCTGGAGGTATTAAAAAAAAACATGTAGATGTGGCACTTCAAGACATGGTCTGGTAGGCATGGTAGTTTTGGGTTGATGGTTGGACTAGATGATCTCAGAGATCTTTTCCAACCTTAATGATTCTATGATTCTATGATCACTGTGTATAGCACAGATAGTTGAGACTAGCTATGCATTACACAAAGCAACATGGGAAGCAGCTTTTTGGCCATGCTGTAAAGCAGGGATTGTGGACCTATTCTGAGCTTCCTAAATTGGCCACATCAGAGATAACACCCTTTGCTTGTTTTACATGATATTTGAACACAAACTTTTGTGTTTAGACAGAAGCAGTCTTCAAGAAAACAGGGCCCTGCAGCAACAGCCACCAGAAGCATTAATGATTTTACAGAGATACCCTAGCTTAAACACACCATCTTCCAGACCTTCAGATGTGTAGCCAGTCCGTACAAAGCATGAACTCTTTAGGCGCATGTGGTGAGTGTCAGCAACCAGACACCCAGGCACACTTCATAGAAGGATTTATAGTTTATGGCTTTTTACTGGAAGAAGCACATGTGCAGAACATGGTGTCCTACCCTTTAGTGCATCCTTGGCCTGGTCTTTGGTGGATAAGCAGAAAAGCAGAAACTGCTTCACTTGGCCTCCATAATGCCTTCTTCCTGAGATTACACCCTCACCCCACACCAAACAGACACAAATGCCTGTTCACACAAACACACACACCCCCACCCACCCTCTTCAGGAGAGGAAACCCAGCCCTTTTGTAACTTTCTAGTTCCTTTTTTCATAAATTCTCCTGAAATGCCTCAAGAGGAGATGACAGGCTCTTACCAGATGATTTGGTAATGAGGACTGCAAGTCACTTTTGGCTTATTATTTAGCGCACTTACATCTCAGTGGAGAAGCATTTAATTTCACAACTCATTTGAGCTTTTCTGCTTACCTTTATACAACTAATCCTTAGAGTTCTTGTGGGTCTGTGAAGAAAACAACAGAAAAATTCAAATAAGCTGTATATTCAAGCTAGGTTTTGCAGTTTTTAATGACAAGCACAGGAAACTCCTCACACTGAATTCGCAGATTGCCCTTAGACAAGATCCCCAGCTCCTCAGGGCCTCACAAGCTTTGGTGTTTTTTTTTATAACCCCTCTGCAAGTCAAGCAGCAGTATCCTCTCTTTCTCTAGGAAGCAAAACTGGAATTCATCAAGACTAATCATGTTAAATCCACATCCTAAAGTGTACCAAGGCTTCCTGAGGAGCTGGGGACTAAAACGGGCATGTGGCCCAAGTGTCTTCCTAAGGCTCCCAGGATGCAGTGAGTCCATTTTCCTTCTAAACACACTCATGTAAATGGCAAAAATGTAAATTTCTGCAAAAGCCCCTCCTAGACCTGTCCCTTTGCTTGATGATGGCTGCAGCATTTGCTAGTGCACGCAGCCTTTTGGCTGAGCTGTCATTCTCCATCAGCCAACTAACAGTTATTTCTGTATTATAGACCCATTATTTAACACTGAAGATACCTGGTTAATATATTAGCTGAAGGGATGCTGAGAATAGTCTGCTGCCTTTAGCAGGGAATATTGGATACTTCTGTCTTTGAAAAGTCCCACTGGTCTTTCCTTTGTGAATGGCCATAAATTGCTTACTGGAACTAAAATGCTACTTTTTGTCCAATTCTTTCTTGATTTTACTGAGGAGGTACATAGCAGAGGTTGATTAAATTGCTTGGTGTTGCTCTCTGAAAGAGACACATAACTCTCTCAACATATGCATTCAGGAGTCTTTAAAAACAGGGGAAAAAAAGAGTTTTTCATACTCAGCTACCTGTTGTCCATCCCTTTTTTGAAAGGCATTAACATACTTTAAGACAGACTTTTTTTTTTACTCAGCGAAAGGATGTAAAAGTTTGAGGCCCAGATCTCAATTAGGTGGGCAAGTGTCCTCCACATGACATCTTTCCTAAAGAGAGAAATCATCTGTCTTTTGGAGGTGTCTCCTCTTTATCCCTGGAGCTAAATTAAATTATTAACCTAGATGACTAATTTAACTAGTATCCCAACTTTGAGGTCATTCAATTTAGGTGAGGTGATGCCCAGCGAAGCCTGCAAAAACTCTCAATGATTTTCTCCTTTTAGGCAAAACCTTCTTTTAATTTTGGAGGACAGGCAGATCCTGAGGAGCATCTTCTTCGTGTTGGAGAATCCAGAGATGATGATAGTGCTAAAGATAAAAGAGAAGGAGAATAGCTGTGATTTCCTTTAGAAATTTTGTCTCCTTCTCAAACCTTTCCAAGGCTCCCAGTAAATGTCCACATGTTTGGGAGTGGGAGCCACTTTGGATCCACTTCCATTCCTCGGTTAATGGGAATGCAAAAACTAGAGTGGACATTTCTTTTCACATCAGCAAAAATGGAGAGGCATTCGACCTTGCACTGAAAACTGAGATGAGCTAAAATATGAGGTATTCTGTAAATATAAACCCTTTAAATAAAATGATACAGATGACATAAAAGAATAAAAATTGTTACTGACATGAATAATTCACTAACTATTGCATGGTATAAGTCACCAACTAATGTGTATTACGTGCCATTTAATAGTGGATGTATCTGAAGAAATATGGAAATTGGAATACTTTAATAACTTTCTATATGAAAGATGATGAGACTGCCTAAATGATTAAGAGGAAGATATGTTATAATGAACTAAAGCCACTCGAGTGTAAGGTAATTTTAATTCAAATCTCCATCTGCTTATGTATAATTAAGACTCATTTAACAAGTTAATGCCTAACAGAGAGAACTGATAAGTTTGGTATTAAAGAGCTTAAGAGAAGTAAATTAAACTGTCGAGTTTGAGGAGCTTTCATTTGAATTCCCTATACCTGAACTAAAATACAATCTTCCAGAGACATTTCTTTACCCTGACCATACAGCCAGGTGCAAAACTTGGGGAGAAAAAGGAGGCGAGAAAACAGAATATCCTTTTTATATTTTAATTTTTGATACCATGTCAAGTCAGGAATTTGACAGCATCTTTGCTGACATGAATATTTATACTGTTCAACCTGCTCACTATATAGTGTCTATATACACCATTAAGAAGACACTTTGCATGCCATCAAAAATATTTATGCATTGCAGAGATTGCCAGTGGGGTTAAATAACCTATGAAAATAAGAGTGCTGCCTTTGAAGTGCAAAAAAAGTAATATTTTGATCTGTGGTAAATTTTATGTGATATTCACCCACTTAACTTTCTATTTCATTCTTTCTTCAAATATCTTTCCTGCAAGGTCCAGTAGTCAAAACAGTGACTTCAACCTTTTCATCTTTCATCATGCAATTTTAATTTTCTTCTTTTGGATTCTTATCCACTGTCAAGATGAGAGTTTCCTATATTCAATTCATACTTAAAATTCTCTGTGCTCTTGATTTTTTGTCACTGGAGCCAGACAACAGCTTTGATTTGCTTCTAGCACTCAGCAATAAGTTAAACACTTTTGGGAATGCATTGGAAGAACAAATACCACAGTATGTCCAATGCTTATTGCCGTGCAGATGTTTCCACGTGAAATAAGACAAAGAATTAAAGCTATGATGTTGATGACCAACAACCGATCTCAATAAATGACTGACATATGACATTGTTGCAATATTTGAAGTTTACCATTTTGTTCCCAGGCTAAACCAGACTTTCCTAATCTGCTTTAGCATCAGTCTAAGAGGAGAAAAACTTGGGACTGAATTGTTTAAAATCTATAAAAGAGTAGAACAAATGTCTTACTTCTCATATTGCCTTTTGGGCAATGGAGGTCCTTAAAATTCAACAGAAAACAAAATGTTCCATTGTGTATACATGCATAGATTAACACAATTTACTATTTGTAGCAAATCTCTTCATTCTAAAATCATTAGGGTTAGTATGCATTTTGTATGTTGCTATGTGTCTCACAAACAAGGCAACATATATTTCAAAAGGTCTCCCTTTCCTCCAAGGTTTAAAAAGGCACTCTGTACAGAGATGTCACCACAGACATTTGCAGCACTTCAACAGAATGAGCTTCAAGTGGCATAGGAAATGTACCAAATAAACCAAATCACCTAAAATTGACTAGAGATGGAAACCTACAGCTACAGTCAGACAAGGGTTTCCATTTGTGCTGATACGCTGATCTGTGAGAACAAAATTGCTTCTTTTAGTGAAATCCCCCCTCCAATATTTATTACCTTTCAAGTTCAGAAAAATCTTGCTTCTAAAAGAGAGGGAAAGAGAAAGATGGAAAAGAAGGAAGGAAGGAAGGAAGGAAGGAAGGAAGGAAGGAAGGAAGGAAGGAAGGAGACTTAGAAGTGCAAGATGAGCCTATGGAGCCAGGAAATTCAGATTTTAAACCAAATTTAAAATCCAAATGCAAAAAAGAAAAGTTAGAAGCTCATACCTACACCACGAACTAGTCTGGAGTGGGAGGAGGTACACATTTTGTCTGTGAAACATTGCTGATGGCCCTTTCCTGGTCCCTGAGTATATCCCAGGGGACACAGGGACACCCCTGATCTCCTGGATGACACTGTCACTTCTGGATTTTGGGATGCCAGAGGATGCGGTTTTGGGACATCTTTGTACCTTTACTGAAGAAACAAGCTTTCTGCAGGGAACACTGGCATGAGATAGACTCATTAGTTATGAGGACTGGGTCCTGTGCTCTGCCTCTCCCCATGGTCTAGTGAGTGTGAAAAGCAGCACATACATCCGGATGTAACTCAACTGTCAGTTTTACTTTACAGTTCATGTTGGTAGTCAACATCATGTCTGTAGCTCAGCCCCACAACTATCACACTGAGGATGGTATATGAGACAATCCTGTCCTTTGAGCTACTTCATCTTGTTTGTAAAAAAAAAAAAAAAAGGTGTATTTCTAAGTATCTGTCTAATGTGGCTCACTGGCCAAACAGTTTCTGTTTGTCAAATAGTCTTCACCATCTAAGCAATTTTTATGACAGAATAATTCCACCTCTTAACCTCACTGGTATCAATGTTTTGAACTGCTACACAAATGCCATTTTTTCCTGGCTGAGAACCAGATGAGTTGAGCGAGGGAAGTCAAGATCCTTAATTGCCAGGAGCAGGAAAAGCTGCACATAGCTGAAGGCTCTGACAGCAAGAGCTGGACCCTTTCCCCAGGAGGACAGGAACTCACTCGCTCCCAAGAAGGACCCAGGGACTATACTCAGGCTGGCTGCTTTGCCATGTGCATCCCAAATCCCCAGGTTGCACCTCGTCTCAGAGGTGCCATCCAAACCCAGTCAGTGTCCATGTAGGAGCTGACATTACGGAAAGATTAATAATATCTGAAAACCTAGGCAAAATCTATACATGATGCACTTATCTGTAACTAAAAAGTGGAGCAAAGTGCTTAGCCTCACAAATGCAGCAATAGCCATCCAAGGGGAATGCTCTTCTTTAAACAAAGAAATGTGCTTCAGAGCAAAGGCATTTAAAGAAAAAAAAAAACCAAAACCTGCCATGATCTCTCTGCAATATCCTTTCTACTCCAGCAGGCGTTAGCCAACCGGCCTCTCTCAGAGAGTAAAACCACCAGGTTTATGACAGCTGCTCTGTTTTGCTTTAGCCAAGTACCAGTCCCCATCACATTCATTTTATCCTGGCTCCTCAAGAGCATTTAATGCTCTGAAAAAGCAGTAGGTCTATAAAATGGATATTAATAGAACACTTAGCACATATATGTTTGTGATTAGCAGCTTAAAGGTTAAGAACCCAAGTAAAACAAAACCTGGAGTAATTCCAGCCTTGAATCAGGAAGTATTTTAGCACCAAACCCATGTGATGCACCAAGGGTGCTGTTCTATAATTTGTACCAAGAAATGGGTTTGGAAAGGAACCTTAATTAAATTAAAAAAAAAGGAAAAAGTCGGGCATCATGATATGAATGGATAATTCAATCCCCACAAGTTCAGAATACTAAAGTTACTGTATCATCTCTTCTGACATCCTTGTAGCCCTCTTACAGGGCAATGCATCAAGCACAGACTAGATTTCATCTCTGATTGCTCTCGTTCAGTTCAGAGTGTTACCAGTTTCTTTCTTTTGAAAAATATAATAATCTGATGCAGTAGGTTTAGTTTATTGTCATGATCATACCAAAAATATAATTTTCCCTTTAAGGATACTTACATTGGAGAGGAAGATCCAGGGATCACATAGATTTTAACCTTACTTATGGTGAGCAATGCTCCTAAATCAGATGTCAATAGAGTTGTAAAGTGACAAAAGATAACTCTTTTTGCAAGGCCATCTTGCTGGCTTCATAGGAAAAATTACCTCTCACTGGTCTCAGCTGGGTACCAGGATTGGGAGAAGGATGAGTGGGACATTAAATCCTTCCACAGCAGTGACATGGCCATGATAACACAACTATGCAGCTCCTCTTCCTTGCCTTTTGCTCTTTAGCTCAGCAACCCTTTTAAGCAAGACCTGGTCTTATTCCAGCTGGAAAGCATTTTTATTTTTATGTTCCTTCATATGAAAAAAAATAGTTCTCACAACAGGCAAGTCTTTTTTCTTTAAAGATTTATGAAAACATGAAATGTATTTTGTTTCTTCTCTTTTCATTTGCCTTGGTGCTAAAATGTTATTTTCCCCATTAGAAATGATGACATTTGGAAAAAAGTATATGCAGGAATAAACAGCATGTGGGATGTCAGCCTTGGATTTCACTGATAAAGAGCTGCTGGGATGAGGGAGTGCAATGCTGAGTCCTGCCCTGCAGAGAAACCGGCTAAGAGCAGTGAGCAGTGAAACACTCGCCTGCCATTCAGCCCCTCTGCATTGCCACTCCAGGTGGCCTCACACCCCTGCTCTGGGGTCGCGCGTTTATCTTCCGTGCTAGCAAAAATGATCAAGACATTTCACCAGGGCAAAACACAACACTTCCCCAGTGACTGCTTAGGGAAGAAAGGAAATGTCACTTAATAACCATAGTTAGAAAGAAAGGAGAGAAAACCATGTGCTGGTGGAAACCCCCCAGATTAAGGATCAGGCAGGGACGTGCTGATTCCGGCAGGAGAAGCAGGAATGGGATGGTCACTGGGCTCTGGCCATCATATGCCAAGGTAGAAACCATGCCACAGTGTGACACCAGTAGTATTGCTGTATGACCTCTCAGTCTTCTCTGTCTCTCTCTAGACTTTGACAGAGCTCCTCAGATTGGGATGCATTTCCATTTACAGCCTATTAATATATCATCTCTGTAAATATTGTTTATTTATTTCTCTAATTGCTTGCTACTACTTAACACATACATACACCCCTCCATCCAGTTAGGTCTTTTCTCTAATTAGACATAGGGTTTCCTAATTTTATTTCTCAGTGATGAAATAATGGTATTACATTTTCTGAAGATTCAGGATGTTCTCTGAATTTGGCTGTCATAATAGTTTGAGAGGATCTCTGAGTCGTGATTTAATAATGGGAAGAAAATACTAAGTACTGTGTCTAAGGGAAAGGCATAACAGTAGCCACTATCTGGAACAGATGGTAGCTGAACTCTGATTAGGAATGAGACCTGTTTTTATGAGTGTGATCACTGGAATGCAATGAGGGAAATGGGCAAATGTCTGTGCTTTAATGGCTCCAGAAGAAGAATGTGTACCGTCTAAGATGACTTAGGTTGGTCAAAGACAATTCCCTGGCTCTGTTGGAGGGACAATCTGGTAATGACCTCTTGAAGCAGTACTGTATCACCCCATGATCCTCTCTGGCCTTGGATTCCACATTTTTCCTAATTTAATGGGAAACAATGGAAGCATTCTTCATTGCACATGAACAGCTGTAAGTTTAGTGAGTATTTAGCATGATGTTTCCCTGAATCTGGTGGAGAGAATTTTCTGATTATCAAACTGTGAACTGTCAGTGGCATAATTTTCCTAAGCACTCAGGGAGTAGTGTTCTTACGGTATTTACATGCCTGGAGATGCAGAGAGCACTGTCAATGCCTCCTGGTGCCAAAAGTGGTTACAAAACAAAAGACTGATTTCCAGAACAGGATAATTTGGAAGTACCGTAATGTGCCTTTCTGCATCTTTAAGCATATCTTTTAAAGCCTGATGCCAGGTGACTTCAGCACCTAATCCTGCTGTCAAAAGCACTTCAATCAGTTACAAACTGCTGTGAGTCATGAGCAGGGACAACAAAAAGGGGGTTATGAGGCAAAGTCTTCAACCCCACTGACTGCCCAGGACTAGTCATTTCAGCTTGCCATAACTCACTGGGCTGCCAGCAGCTACAGCTCAGAAGATGCCCCTGTGGCAGCAGAGGTGCCTCTGCTGCAAGGAGGGACAAAGAGAGACATTAGGGAGCAAGTTGCCCTTGTTTCTGAGCCTCAGCCAGCTCCCATTGAGGCTCTTCTAAAAGTCTTGGATACTCCTCAACAATAAAGTGAAACCCTTAATTCCTTTAGTTGCCTTTCCTTCTCTATTTTTCCTTAAAAATTTCCTCATGTTCTATGAAAACATCAGTGAGGGCCATTGCTATTTTTTCTTGCATGAGATTTGGTTCAAAGTTAGGTATACGCTCTGTTCATGTTTTGTATGTGTAGAACAAATTGTAGGCTCAGCCAGAGAAAGGACCCACAGTAGTTACCTGACAGCATACAACACAGTAATGTCAATGAATCATTTAATCAACTAATAATAGCAGGTAAGAAGAGAAAGCCAGAAAGACCCACTCTTACATGTTCTGCAAAATGAAAAGCTAATTCATAAGAACTAGTCTATAGACTTGTGTCCCACATTCTTGAAATCTCTATATGCTGTAAATATCATGCATAGTGAAATGACTCATCCTTTAAAGGTAAATGCTCAATTTAAATCAAAGAACTCTTGGCTTTTTTTCCCTTAAAGATAAGCAATAATTTATTTCTCTTTCATCTTCACAATTATCACATACTGCCCAGCTACATGACCAATGCCACTACATAACACAGGAGAATCGCCCACCTACACTTTACTTGGACAAATACAATTGCAATTTACAGATTAAATGTACTGTACAATGTGTAGTTGGAAAAATGCCATTCTTACCTATATGATGGGATGTGGCATACGATTTATAAACAGATGCAATCTAAGATGTAAAACTTTAAAACTTGTTAAGCCAAGGATACAGTATAAAGCATTTTGTTTTGGTATTGTATTATTACTAAAGTAGAAAAAAGAAAACTAGAGAAATAAATCCAGATCTTAACTTACAGGATATGTATTAGCTTAAGAAATTAATTGGCTTCTCCACTTTTTTTGTTTTGCTTTTCTTTTTCTCTTTTTTTTTTTTTTTTTCTACAAACGAATAATATGAATATATTGCAGGATAAACAAAGACTGCCAGATAAAGAAGGTACTGTTATATGAAAAACAAATGAAAAGTCACCAGGTAAGTTTGCTTACAAAAAAGGTCAAACTATAAACAGTCACAAAATATATAAAAATGCCACATTGAACGAGGCAATCGTACTCTACCTAAACTGGTAGTATACTCTTTGAAAGAAGTTGTGTTCATACAGTAGTAACTGATAAAAAGGCATTGTGCACTCTTGTGCCATCTGGAGATTTAGCACCATGTGTCATCAGTTCTTGGATTGTCATCCAGTTGTCCAAGATTTTCTTGTTTCTCTTTTTCATCATCTTTTTGTGACTCAGTTCAATAATGTTAATTTCCTTTTTGCCCTCACTGCCACTCTGTGGACTTTCCTTAAGACACTCCAGCCTGCTCCTCATCATGAACTCCCGCCGCCTCCTCTGCTCCTTAGCTCGCACCAAATGTTGCTTCCGCTCTTCTTTACTCCAGTAGCGACCCATCTTCATCTCACTCATTGTATCATCATCTGTCGTCATCCCACTTCGCTCCTCTTTAATTTTTAAGGCACGTTCCTTCAGGATTCTGTCTCGAACTGGTCTCTTTGTGATGTACCTCGTCCCATCACTCCTTATTTTCACTTTCCATTCCATCTTGGGCTCCGCACACTTCTGCGAGTCTTTGCACATGCTCACCAGGCTGAGCTGGCTTTGGGCGTATTCCACAGCAGACTTCTGCTGGATCAGCTGCATATAGCTTTGATAATGCTTTGCATGAGCAGGTATATTCCCATACCTGTAAGAAGAGCTGTGATATGGAGACAGGTAGGGAATGTGCTCACTGCTCTGCTTTTCCTGGTCTGTGAATTTGCCACTTTCTGATGCCAGCACTGTGTCCTCAGGAGCACTGTTTTGCTCAGTGGGTTTGGTTTTGGCTGAGGTTGTCTCCCTGTTGCTTTGTCCAGAGGATGACTGATTAGCCACAATTGTGCTCCTCAGGTTTTTCCTGTTGGTTATGCTGATCATCCTCTGGAGAGAGTTATCAGGGGATCGCTCCACAGTCAGCGGAGTGCTCCTGCAACTTTCAGCCGTGTTGTAGGCGCTGGAGCTGTCCTTGTCGGACTTCTCAGGGTGCTCCATGATGTCATCCAGTTTGCCTCTTTGTACATCTATGCTGGTGTTATAATTCCTGAACCCTTCATCATGTAAAGCCCAAATGTCTCCGTACTGATCCCTCACCTTTTGGAGCCGATGAGCTTGCATAATGTTCTGACATTCGAGTTCAATGTTCCTCAGTTCCTCATTGAGTAGCTGCAGCTCATGCTCCACTCCATCTTGCTCTCTTCTGTTGCACTCTATTGTGCTGCTCGAGTAATACAGGTCATACTCCCCATGGTTTCGAATCTTGCACTTCAGTTCCAACAGCTGCCGAAACCTTTCACATTCCTCCTCTGGGTTTCCTATGAAATCAGACTCAATGTATTCCCCAGACACAAAGCTTTCATTGCACTGGAGCTCAACACTTCTTAATGTATCTTGGCTGTGGCCCAGCTCCCGTTTGCTCTGCAGGGTAGCGCTGTTCTGCTCCTCAGGTGCATTTTCTTGCTCTGAGCTCTCGTCATTACGCAGACTTTCATCTGTAGGTCCCACCCCACTGTCCTTCTCATGATTGTTGGATGATGAGGTTGCAGTGTCTGTAGTGCCATCTTCCTCTTCATGTTTCTTTGGCTAAAAAAATGAGCAAACCAAAATGATTATCAAATGCAGACCATATTACATAAGAATATTTTCCAGCTCTGTTTTGCTTAAACAGCTGGGATCTGATTTAAGCTGAATTAAAACAGATCACTAAACAGCAGTCCTACTGCTCATAGCTTTTAAACATTTCTGAGAGTCATGCTGTGGTGGCCATACTGAGTGAAGTAGATGAATTACAGCACTAGTGACATATCTTCTAAAGTCCGGAAAGAAATATTTTCCTCTCTAGCTAAGACATCTCTTTGCACTGCTTAAAGATAATGATCACCAGATGGTGCACTGTTTTTGATTCTGGGTTATGGCCAGAGACTGGTGGAGCTGAAATCTTCTCAAATTTGGGAAGAAGCTTCAGTACTGGTATCACTTCAAAAAAATAGAGCGAGCAGCCAATCAAACAATGCCTAGTACAATCTAAGAGGGTCCAAAAAGACTACTTTCATCAGCGGGGCTTTTTTTTTTAACCAGTGAGCTCCTTATTTGCTCCATGAAGATGGGCAGGGTTGGAGCCTGCAGAGGGCTAGCCTGTTCCACTACACCTTGCATGGCCCTCTGTCACACTTCTTGTTTTCAGTAGTCTTTTTCCGAAAGACTGTTCATTTTGAATTCTAGGATTTTGCTCAAGTAGACCTCTCTCCATTGCATCCCCCGAGACCATTCTTGTTCCCTAGTTAGAGTTTATGTTCCTTACAAATAAAAACAGCCTTTTACCATTAAGCGTAGAACAACACTGAGTGCTCGCCATGGGCATAATGTCAAGCTTTTAGGCTGTTGTTTTTTAATTTACACTCCAGTTATTGTACCTAACCAATTTATATTCTCAACCTATTTATATTCACAAAGAATGTGAGATAATACCACTCTGAAGAGACAGACACTTTTATTTTTCAAACTGGATAAGCAAAGAATTCCCCTCTATTTGCCTTAGAGAGCAATCATGCAGAGTGCAATTTATATGGCCTGTTCACCAAATATCTAAGTGCACATAGTACCAACCAAATGCTGCTTCTCTTTTAGCAGGTATAATTGCATAATTATGTATGATGCTAGTTATAATCAAGGGATAAAAAAGGTAGAGTGCACCCAGTGAAAGGAAACAAACTCAAAGAGGCCACTGTCATAATTCCCTTTTTCTCTACTTTGACAGACAGTAAAACAGGATGAAAATGTGTCTCCTATCTCATTCTTTCTCCTTTCTTCATGTGCACCTCATAATCACACACCCTTCAACTAGTTTCTTTTCTTGAATTGTTAGGAAAAAATAATGGCCTAGTCTCAGAAAACCAAAAATAACCTCCGCCCCCCAAATGCAACGTAACAGTGGAATAAAACAAATACTGAAGCACAACACCAGGAGGATTCAGTGTCTGTGACAGACCAGTTAAAAATGGAAGGATGTTTTAGCAATTTGTTGTCAGACAAGACTTGCAAAATCGTAGCATACCTTTTACACTCATCCTTTTGCACATACAGCATGCAGCTGATAACAAAATGCACAATAAATGTCACATAGCTTTGGCAGCCATGCTGGCATTTGCCAATTACTATCTCTCACTCTCCCCAAATGGGGAGAAACTCTCCCCTTGAATTTAAACATCATGGGACAGAATGTATTCAGTGTTTTTCAAGGGACCACACAGAGGTTCAATGTTTCTTGATGGTGCAGGATCAGAATTTTCTAGAAACTAGATTTTGAAACTGCAAGGCATAAAGGCAGACTTTCATGAAAATTCTGCGAGTTTTAAATATTCAGTGGTATGTATTTTCCCAATCTGAGATCCTCGCAGATCTTTCTACTTATCTGCTTAAAGAACAAGGGTATCTTGTCACAGCAAGAAGCAATATGAAGAGTAGTACCAATACAATATGAAGAGTAATACCAATAACACTCTAAATAACTAACTTGCAGAATTGTTCTATAGTTATCACTTATCTTTCTTTCCTCACTTATGCATTCCTATGAAGGTGTATGAAGTATATTAGGAGATTTTTTATTGAGTCTCCTGTTTAATTTTTCCAAAGTGGCTGCAACATTTTAGTTCCATTTTTAGGAGTAGCTGGAGAAGTGGTGGGAATGCAATGTCTTCCCACATCACATTTTTTAAGAGTTCCAAATTGTTGTATTTTACACAGAGAAAAAAATAAGGTCTAGATAATTCTTCATGAAAACCAAGAGTAACCAGAAAGAAAAGCACCCCAACCAACCAAGTGGTCAGGGCATTTGCCAGGAATGCTGGGACTTAGGTTTAATTTTGTATTTTTCTAGTTTACCTCCTCCAGGTGAGTGCCACTACATAAGCTATTCTGGTCCCTTCTCTCACCTACTTTGGAGCTACTCCAGCTTCCAGTTACCTCCTCTGCCCCCAGACCTTTCAGCAGAGAAGTGACTCCAGCCTGGGTCACCCACATTGCTCTCTGGCCTCTGCGCTGTGTAACTCATGCTTCTCACTGCTCTGGAAAATAGTTAATTACTGACATGAGGGAGAACAGCTCCCTCAGACACTGGGAGGGCTGTGCTGCAGAACAGCCAGCAGTTTGGGTCCCTGCCCCAAATGCAGGGCTCCATCCACACTAGCAAACGAGGAAAGCCAGGATCTGCTCGCTGACCCTGAAGGTGAGCGATGTAGCACAACTTGCATCCATATGACTAAATGCATCTTACCCTCTAAACAGGGCTTATCCATATTGTGTTAGCACAGCTATACACCTTACAGGAGCTGAGCTCCATGATGCTTCCTCTGCGGTCTCCAGCATGGTGCCACACCACCAAGGCATATATTTGAGCACTTCTGAAAAATCCCTTAATGTATCTGTTTGTGTAGGTGTTGAAACAGACTTTACAGTTTGGGCCCACACAATCAATACTTTCAGAATTAATGACTCTTGTTTTGCACACCACTTTTATCAACAATTTAAACTTTGCTCCTTCAACTTCCACTTGATTTAGACTGCGTGAATATAATACACTGCCATCTACTAGAGTTACACTATCCATAATTAACACACACACACAAAAGATGTAAACAAAGCAAACTCCATCTTTCCAGTCTAACAGAAATCAGATGGGTGGGACATCACCAGAGGCAAGTGTCTATAGTACAGGCACCTGCATGTCAGGTAGTCACTTCGCATTCCCCTCCTTGTCAGGAAGAAACAAGTGCCTGTACAACCAGATTCTTCTCAACCTAAAAGCAGACATCCATATCATGCTAAAACTTTCCCCAATATGTGGATACTTTAGCTAGTTCCATTAAGAAAACAGAAAGTAATACAGATATTTATTGTCCTGCATGTCTTTGAGATATATTTAAAAACAAAATTCCACTGTGACCCAAGTCAGGTAGCCCCCGGCATTTCTGTCCTGGACTTGTCATGCTTGCCAGAGCTCCTAAACATGTGCAGACTGAGCAGTCTTTTACAATATGAGATTATTTTAATTGTATTTTGAAAGGTAGCAAGCCTAATTCCAGGTTAAGTCCCTTCTGAAAAACAAGAGGTAGTCTCCAGTTGTCAGTGCGTTGCTTTTTTCAGTGTTATCTATTATCTATTCCAAACAAAGTGTTTGCTTTCAAACGTAGGTTGTCAATCTCTTTTACAATTACTTCTGCTTGAAATACCAAAGGGTTCCTTAGGCCTCATCTTTGCAGTGAGAACTCAGATAATGAGAAGGCAAACCTGGCAGTGTGTACAATCAAGCAATAAATGAACCTCAAAAGATTCTGCATTTCAGCTCCAGCAAGCATTCATGCCTATAAAATGGCTAACCATGCAGGAATTCAGGCACTGTTCTATTCTCATTTTATACTTATGATGTATATTGGGACTCAAAACCCAGGCTGCTAATAAAGTTTGAAGGCAGTGAGATGCAGTCAAAGGTTTTAATAAACATAGCTGCTGGGCTCTCCTGTCAGTCTCTGACAGTGAGAGTGAGACTGACCACAACGAGAGGAATCTCCGGTGGCAGGCTAACCACAAGGTACTCCAGCCATGAGGGAAGATTGGGATTGATTTCAGTGGTGAACTAAAAGGGAAAACACTCTTCTGCAAACAATACTGTTCTCTTAAAACAGGCCTCTCTCAAAAAAAGGATTTCCTCCAGATATTTTCACTGCATTTCAGCTTTGAATGAACTTGAATTAATTTTTTTATCTGACTCTTTCTCTTCTTAATAAGTTTTGATATATTCCATGATACCGATATGAATTTCTGCATGGCAAATGTATGGTATTCTTCTGAAAGTTATCTCTGCTACACAATGTACCGCGATGTTGTAAAGGGGAAAGAATACAATGAGTTATAAAAAAATGGAGAATTACGTCTTTCCTTGAGGTTTATTGGACTATTCTATACAGAGAAGATACAATTCTTGACTAAATTCTATAGAGTGGCTCAAAAACATACAGAAAAGACATGACTACCTACTTAATTCTTCTATTACAAACTGCAGCAAATTTTTCTGTGACAGCTCATACTAAACATTAAAGTGTCATTCTGTAAAACAGACTCATATTTGGAAGGATATTCTGCTATATTGTGCATTCATTCCTGCATCTCACAAGATTCGTGATGAGAGATAGTAATGAAGCCAGACGATTGTGTTTTGCTTCACAAAAATCAAGGCTGGTGTTAGAGTGAAAACTCCATGGACAACCGGGGAGCTTGAAGATACTCAGCTTGGCCACTGGCAGCTGCAACAAGAGTGGTCTCACTGCTCTGATGGATTATGTGATTCACCTCCGGAAACTGCTAGGTTTCCCAGCCTAACAAGGAGTAAAGAACCAGTTTGCTGACTTGCCGAGTCACTACATAGAGTCCAGAGAGACAGCAGCTGCCACAAATTACTGATGCCCCATTACACACCAAGCTGTATTTGGTTGATTCAATTACTCATCAGAAGGGCAAAGAAATGTCTAGCTGTCCTAGAATTACTTGAAGCAACTCACACTAGACACTGACAGAGCACAAGTGACCATAATTTTTTCAATTGTAGCTCTCTTCTACAGTAATATAAAATCTTGATAGGTACACCCCCACCCATCCTTAGTATAAAATCCCAACGGGGAATAAGAAATCTCAGTGGCTTCTGTGAAACCACTTCTGTGAAATCACAGAACACTGATGTTCAATAATTAACGCTATCCGCAGCCCAAATTCAGTGAAAAAGCCAAAGCTTGACAAGAACTTGGGAGTGAAAGGTCACAACTTTGAAGTGATTTCAGAGGTCCCCAGCAAATTGTGTGAGGGGCTAGTAGGCGTCTGTAGACAGACCTACTGAAGAATTTCCTCCAGAAGTGGAGGTTTGTCTGAAAATGTCACTGTGCAAAGGAAGTTGCTTTGTGAAGAACAAGAGTTCTTTCTGACAGGAAATCTTTCGCTATCCGAGATAAAATTTGTGGTTAGAAAAATAAACAAGATGCCAAATATCAGTTCAAAGTAGCTAGCAGAGCAGTAGTTAGCACATTTAACCTGGAAAGCTGAGGCTTGGATCACTGCCTGGAAAAGAGGTTCATAACTAAAAGGCCACTATAAATCCTGTTGCAAGGCTCCCTTCACCTCTGACCCTGGAGTTATTCCACTTTGTGTAAATAATTAAATGCTTCTAAGACCAAGGATTTGTAATCTGATCTATCATATTCCAGATAATTGACTTAATTATTCTGTCAGTGTCTCTGTCCCAATGAATATTTAATTTATGTATAGTGAATAGCTTTAATAGGAGCTATCACCTAGTCAATAGCCCAGCGTCAAGGCTGGAGGGGAGGTGAGGAGGAAACAGGCTAGATGCATGTTCAGACCCCAGTGTGGACCAAATGGTGAGGTATTTGAAGCCAGATCTCCCATTAGCCAAATAAGCTCCCTAGTTTCCAGAAGAAGGAAGACTCTCGCAGTCTTAAAAAAAAAAAAATGCCTCAGGCTCTGCTTTCAAGCAATTCAGAATGGGGAAAAAATCCTAAGTCACAAATTTCTGTGGGTGGGAAAACAGTTTCTCCCCAGCTACACATACACAGAAGCCAGGAGGTGAAGTTGGATTTTATTTCCTTGGCTCCACACAGGTATGCATGCTGACAGATCATCTGATTCAGGTGTGGAGAAGGTCACTTACACCTTCCACAATAAAGTACAACTGAGAAGACCCATCCCTTGATGAAACTGTATGGCTGGGGGTGCACATGTATCTTTGCCATAGTCACACCACTTTCAGCACATATGGGCAAATAAAAGTCGGGATAGCAGCAAGCTGAGACTATGCTAACAACCTGCTTATTTGTCTCCATTAACAAAACAAATGCTGAGCTGTGTGCTGTCGGTATAAGAAAAATACACTTGTATTACCAAAACACCTGTTGTTTATTTTAAACACCTCTTCCATCTTGTTTTGCAAGCTCTCTGGTGCAAAGGGCTGGCTCACACCTCACATGCATACAACAAGAGGGACATCTATCTCAACTTGGAGCTCTAGGTGCCACACTGATAGAATTAATTAAAAAAAATTTGACATAAAATATAACAACACACACCCCAAACACCTCAGAATTAAAGCAGAAAAACAATATTATTCTGAGACTTCAGAGAAGATAAGAAATTTGCTCTTATCGCAGCCTCCTAAATTGTTTGCTAATTTGTGATACTGGGCCTAAGCATCTATTGTTCTCCTTTTCCTTATCCACAGCGTGCCAGAGTTCACAGCATTTTTGAGACAGAATTCTTTCAAAGCCTTTGACTCCATTTTACAGCATACCATTTCATTCTCTATTTATAGAAAAGTGTACTTAGCAAAATTTTGAATGATATGTTTAGTAGCAGTCCTACCTGCTCCACCTCGTTGGCTGTGTACTGCATCGCTTCATTATGCTGCTCTTCCAACATTTCCAAGTTTAACTCCTCTAAGAATTCATTCCTTTCATCATCCAGCCACCCTTCTTCCAGCTGCAAAGAATACATTAGTACATTATATTATGTTAGCAAGGACACATGCTAAAACAGGGTAAACCCAAATGGCAATGCTTGACTAGTTCTTTTTATCCTAATGATTCTCTTCAGAAAGCCAGGCGGTAGGAGTTCCCATCTCAAAAAGAGAAGAAGAAAAAGAAGGATAAAAAAAAAATGGGACTCTTACGCCTTTTATCCTTTCCTGAAACAGTATGACTGATTTTCTCTCATAATGAAGGAGACTGCACAGCACAGACATTATTTCCTTTCAAAAGGTATGAAAGGCACAGCGCATAATCCTGAAGCTGTCATGTTCATTACTGCCGAGAGCCCCCGTGCTGGAAGAGCAGCAACGTTACTAATAGGGCTAGGAGGCAACCAGGCTCTTTCCTCTAACAACCTCCATCCCAGCGCTGTGCCCTGCTGCTGCCACCTCAATAGAAACCTTATGTTGCGTTTCTGTCACCGTTTTCTCATTGATCTTCCAGGTAAACAAACAAACAGAAGAGGGTGACAGAAAGATGTGGTGATTTGAAGGGAGGTTAGTTTTGTTCTCGTGGTGTGCCTGGAAGCAAGGCTTACCTGTTTGTATGTTTCTTTCCCCAAGTGTAAAATCATACTTTGACACTTGGTGAAGACAGTGTTGCAAAAGGACAGGAGTAGATGCTATGTTTTCTGTCAA
Source organism: Scopus umbretta (assembly GCA_013400535.1). Lineage (NCBI taxonomy): Eukaryota > Metazoa > Chordata > Aves > Pelecaniformes > Scopidae > Scopus > Scopus umbretta. The sequence continues at coordinate 1,263 of VZTL01051308.1, read as the reverse complement.
GTGAATATATCCTCTCCCCACACCCACTTTGAACCCTTCACATCTTTCTGAACTGATAAAACAGGCACCCCTGTCCAAAACCACTGTTCTTCCCATGGTGTTCATCGTGCACGTGGCACACATCCATTTGTATTTGTAATTCTTTGCCAGATGGCACACTGCGTTGAAAAGGAAAATACTGGTCAGTGACACCACTGGCTATAACGATGGGACCATAGCAGAAGGAAACACTTATTGTTTTGTCACTGGTGAAAGAACCAGAGGAAGAAGATGACAAAAAGATGCTAAAAGACTCAGCATTAGACAGTTACAAGAGTACCAACTATTCATGTCCTGAGATAGCAAAAGCAATGTAACACAGGTCAACACCTACAGCAGAACTACCATGGCATCAAAGCCAGGAGAACTCTGGCCACAGATGCCAGTCAGAAAAGTTAATGCCAAACCAGTAAGTAGTAGTTCAAAGCTACACAAGGAGTGGTTGATACTATGTGGTACTTTCAGCTGAATACTGGCATGAAACCATTGTTCCCTTCACAAATTCTGATGTGGTTTTGCTCATGCCAGTGAACTCTCTCCTTTTATAAAGAACATAAGCCTTTCACCATTTTCCTTGGAAAAGCCAGCCTCTAACAGCTTGGGATTAGAAAGAGGCTTTTTTTCTTGAGGACATGTAATTTTTATGTTTGTCCTCAATGGGACTTTCAAACCATCCTCTGACACATCTGGTACTGGCCACTAGTTTTGTTTACTTGTCTCATTTGCTTTTTTTCCCAGAAAAACATGCACACAGCCTTCCTCTACCATAAAAGACGCAGTTGAATTTACCGCATTTGAGTAAATCACAGAGATTAACAAATCTGGAGGATGAAAGATGAATCTCACTTGGGCAAATCTGCTGCTTTGATTGTGGCAGACCTAGTACCTAGTGGGAATGTTTACATTATGTTACATCTTTTAGAATAAAAAAAAATGTATGGCTTAGTATATATGTACACTACATACGCTGTGTGCACATACACACATGTGAATACACATGCCTGTGCCATTTGTTTACATATTAAACATGCTGTGTGCTCCTCCTGTTTCAAAGCTTAATTATTAATCAGCATTCACTGAGCAAATAAATAGTCAGAGGTTTTATTCCCTGTTACCGAATGAATGTGCTCAGCAGTCACCCTTCAAGATTGCAATACTGCCATTACCATTTTCTATCTAGAAATAAAAGCTTACTTAATCCTGCTCTCTGTCCTGGTTTCAGCT
>VZTL01051306.1:3275-29800 GCA_013400535.1 Scopus umbretta | reverse complement strand
CCCAGCCAAAACCAGGACATTCTGCAACTAAGCAGACGTATTATGAGGTTGGTTGAGGTTTTCTGCCTTTTGAGATTTTGGACATTGATGAGGCCAGGATGGTGAACTTGAGAAACTAGTGGTTTGAGTTTGCATAGCAAAATCCATCACTCCTAGCTCTAAGAAAGGAGGAAAGCAGAGGTCTGCCATGATGCTCTGTTAAATGATTTACCTCCTGTAGCTATTTGTACTTGTTCTACCTCAACAGAAAATGCAGTCCAATGAAAATTTACAGCTGAGACAGGTTCTGATCTTGTGGTCCTCCATTGTAAATATGAAACAGGTACTAGTTTGATGGGCTTCAACAGGATTGCTGGTGTGCACAAGATCTGCAGAATTTGTCATGAACAAAGTTGCAGACAGCCTCTCTGAACTGAAAAGTCCTGTCAGTCCTCAGCTAAGATTTCACCATTAAAATATAAATGTGTGTCCTTGAACTTGCAGTGTATTTTGGTGGTTCACAAACCCTGGTGCCTGGAGCACTTTCTGCAGTGCGGGGCAATCACATGCTACCAACCCAGGGATTCCAAGCTCTAAGTGCTCTCAGATATTTTCACTCATGTGCCCATGCAATTTTGACAGATGCAGTTTTGCTGCAATTGTCACAAGAACATTGTGTCGTCATTAGGGAGTTACAGGTGCTTGGGTATGGGAGAGGATCTGTCTTTGGTGAAATGCGATCCAATAACTATATGGCCCTCTTTTTCATGAGGAACAGCTCTTATAAAGAAATATAAGGCAGGGGAATATGTGATGGGAATCTCAGACAGAGCTTCATCTTGTGACTTAGTGCTTTGTGCTGCAATACAGAGCACAAAGTATTGAAACATTTAATCTAAAGCTCTGAGGATTGACGTGGATGGCAATTCAGTATGGGACGGTGCATGTGGACTAAAAACGATTAGTAATGTTTCCATTAACTGCTTTTCATAATTACTTTGTTCTGTGGCAGTGCTGACACTGGTAAGCAAAGTTGTATGGCAGGTCACTCACAAGTAGTAGAAGTCCAATGTACAGATCATTGCTCAAACAGCACTTTTATTCCTATTACAAGTGCAGAGACTATACTGCATATTAAATCATGATGTTGAAGAAACCCCAAGAGCTATCCGAATACCGCAGTTTGGCTGCAAATGCACGTGGGAAGTTGTTTAAAATCTACTGTGTGGTTATTTAACCAGTTTTGTACTGTCAGGAGCATTTGTCTGATTATTACTGACATCTTCTATGTGTTGTCATTGCAGTCAGTGTTGGCTGATGCTGCTCAAATGCATTTTGCTGGCATGAGATTGACATGATTCAGCACCTGACAGACAAACAGAGGAACTGGGTTCTTCTTCTGTTCATTTTTCTGTGCACATGGTAAATACACTGCAGCTGGTAGAATATTTTCTCTCATATCCAGTAGCTGGATTTTTCTGCTATTGGAAATCTTAAGCAAACTCACTACTCGAGGAGGAAGAAGAGCTTTGGTCTCGGGAACCCTGTCGATTTGATTGATGACCAGGGCCAGTCATGCTAATGGAATAAAGGGTGGGAGAACTAGGCTTCCTAGGGAATACCCTTGTCCCTGGTACAAGTGTTCTTCCCATACCAGCGAAGAACAGTGTTAATTTATTTTCGCATTTCCAGGAGAGCTGAAAGAATGAGGCCTCCACAGGAGACATTACGCATGGGCATCTGTCCCTCCTGGTCTTCCTGGAGAAAACTGTATTTTAAGATATTTGCAATTATGCTGCTTGACTTTTAGCCCGTCTCTGTACCTTGCGCCATTGCAAGGTGTGTCCATCCTTACTTACCTGCCCTTATGGTCTCTTAAAACTCCTCTGCAGATGGGGAAGGTCTTAGGTCTTACACGTGCCTGCTGCAACTGTAGACACTGCTGCTCTGCAACTGTTTGTTGAACTCTTTGTCCCCTGTGTTGAAGGCCACCTAGAACATGTGACATCTACTGGTGTCTTCAAGCGTGGAGCCCAGTGTTTCAGTTTTAGCTCAATGTGTTCTAGTTTTGCTGTAAACCTACCCACTTGGAATAGCCCTAACCTAATTGTAAATGACCCCTGTTTCTGGCAGGTGTATAATTAGGTTACAGCCGCTGGTACCCTTTTCCCTTTCCAAGAGCAGGTGTAAACAGGCTTAGGGGAACTTGGTGGGTATAAAGCAGGCTGGTGACAGTTTTGATGTCAGTTTGAAATTTGCCTTCATTTTACTCGTGTATTTCAGGAAATGCCTTGAGAAGGCCATCAAATAAACACCAGTGGGCTGGGCAATACTCAAACAATGAGGTCCTTTGAGTAATGTAGATCAAACCCATCTGAGATACAGCGAGACAAAGTAGTCTGACAGAAGAGCTGGACCGGCTGTCACCCAGCAATGAAGTTTCCAGAGTTCACTGCAAAGTTTTAGGGCTGTATAGCTGCCTTGCATCCATTTCTCATGCCCCTCCTTTTGGTCAGATAGCTGCAGCAGACCCACTTCAGCAAACTGCGTTTCTTCAGCTTTGTTTGGGAAGCCAAACTGCCTGAATAGCAGTAGATAAGCACCGTGACTACAGCACAACTACATGTTCTCCTGTGAATTTGGCTTCTTCACCAAGCAAAGGCCTCCGGAGAAGGAAGGGCTCTACTTGCAGTCTAGGTGATGAGATGACAGTTTCTTGCATGCAAAGGTGAGCCTGTGTAGGGCTGAACAACCTCTTCCAGTCTTCCCTAGGAAGAAGCAGGGCTCTACTTTTCAGCACCATGGTACTCAAAGAAACCTGCTAGCAACCCCCTCACCACCCACCCAGCCGGTGTAACAGGAGGGGAGGTGGAGTGACAGGTGAAATTAGGCTGCTTCCCCCCCCCCCCGCAAGATTTGTGCTATAGAGAGAGATTAGTCTGACAGGGTTGGGGCCCTCCCAGTTGCCACCCTCCAATGTGAGAGCAGGGGTGTCTCCATGATGCTGGGAGAGGCTGTGTGTATATGGAAATGGATCTGCTGGGGAGAGAGTTTCCTGCACCTTCTCCCTTTCTGGATCTGGAGCATGCGGAGAGATGTTGGGGGGAAGAGCAGGTCCCACATGTGAGCCAGGGGTATTGGGCAGCACTACAGTCTGAGGGTAAGAGTAACAGTGGTGCATGTGAACAGCTGCAGTTTGCAACAGAGTGAGTTCAAACCCCAGTTCATGCAGACAGTCCTCAAAGTCCAAAGGGGAGTCTGCCCTTAAGGAGCACAGCAGCCTTGGTGTGGGGGCAGGAAATACCTGTGGATTCGTTTCACCTTTTTTTGCCTGGGATTTGGGCCCCAGTGCATAGGAAAAACTACATCAGCCTGTTCGCGAAAAGCTGCTTGTATTGGTTTAAAGGTAGATTTTGGTGGCAAGGCCACGGAGAAGGAGGCCTGCTGCTCTCAGAGTTGAGCTGCCGGTGGAGCATTTGAGGCTGGGAAACCCTGGCCAGCCTAGCACAGTGCTGTGTAGCAGGCATGACAATGCCATGTAAAAGAAGTTCCCTGAAAGGCTTTCAGAAGTCAGAGCAGCTATACAACAGCCTGGGAGCTTGTTAGCTCCCTTGCTACATCTGCCTTGAGATGAACAAGAGCCCCCATCAATGCCATTTCGCCCTTCTGTACCTCAGGCCCTGCGCCCACCCCACCTGCTCAGGACAGACCCCCAGACAGACAGACAGATGGACAAGGATGCACTTGCTCTTCCTCCCACACTTCTTTTTCTCCCCTTTTTCCTCCATGGCTTTTTGCTTTTAAAGGTTGCTGCTGACAAATCTATCTATTTGGGGCAAATTGTCAGTGAGAAACTTCCGCTCGAACTCTTTGGGACAAAACTGCCTCTTTGAAAGGGTAAATCCCGTTGCATGAAGGTCTGAACAATGGCCAAATGTGTTGCTGCTACTGCTGCCGCTGCTGCTGAGGCCGGGGCTGTGACAAAGAGCGGATTAATTGGTGCCGCGGCTGACTGGTTCGAGATGGCTCCACTCAGCCCGCGCTGCGGGGAGCCCCATTGACTGGGCCCCGAGTCCCACTTTTCACAAACTCCAAACAAAAGTCAATTTCTTTTTTATAAGGCGAGGGAAGAAAAAAAAAATCAGTTCATGTTTGAGCTCGGGAAGTTGACTTGTTGGATTATAGGGCGTCATGCTCTCTCTGTCTGTCTCTCCCATGCTTTAAAGTTGCTTCTCCCCCTAAGAGAAGAGTGAGGGGGGAAAAATGGAAGCAGAAGTGAGCCATCCCCATCAGTGTGAACATAAGAGTGGGCTCTGGGGCTAGAAAGCTACCACACAGCCTGGGCTCTGTGACTGTGCTGGGGACTCAGCTGGAGCTCTCATTTAGGGGAAGTATTTAGACTTCTCCAGCCATCTGATGCTGTTCTCAAAGGTGTTTGCAGCACATTCAATCCTGAGGTAGATGGCAGCTGTCAGGGAACGAGCCTGAGTTAACGTGATCGAAGTCAGCATACCCATACAGGACTTCCTGACTGGCAAAGACTCCTGCCCTCTTCTAAAAGGAAGGTTTTCTCATGTGCAAGTGGGCAACACAACTAGATATTTTGTGTCCTCCTTGAATAACCTTTGGCTTCCACCGACTCTAAGCAGGTCCCACCAGGGAATACAGAATGAGGTTCCCAAGTCCTGTGCACTCAGGAAAACTGTAATATATATAGGAGCAATCAGAGAGAGAGAGAGAGAGAGAGGAAAAAACCCAAAACCAGGGGATTACTCTTGTGCATACAGATGTTAATAGCCATTACCAAGTTGGCACAGTTTCTGCAGCTGGGGTTATACTGGAGCATTTTGGGAAGTTAATCCCTGTAATTGGTTTGATAATCTTGTGGCATTTGAGATATCACTTTATCAATATTTAGCTTTTCTTTTGGAAAATAGTGATCTCCAAATAAAAGAGAGAGGCTATTATCGGATGTAACTGCTGACCCTCTCCTCCTGGCGGTGGTATAGTATCAGATCTCCTAGTTACCTGCAATTTATTTGCATATATTTTGTCTTTGCAGGGCACATTTCAGACTGGGTTCTATTTCTGCCTTTTCTGCAGAGTGGATCCTTTAATCTGACTCTCGCTAATTGCTTTGACACACGGGGAAGGGAATAGTGCACCCAACAGTTGAAGTTAATTCCTCTGATTTTTTAAACATCATTTTCTGCAACCTACTCTTACTTTAATGGGAAACATGGTGTGTTTTATCATCCACGCCTTTGCTGCAGACTATATGGCAGGCAAACAGAGCTTGAAACTAGGGTAGAAGGGTACAGAGTGTGGCAGTTTGATTTGAAGTTCATGATAGTCCTCATGTGTTATGTCTTTGTGCACTTTACGCATGAACTTATGATTTTTTAAGGTCCACATAAAGTGATTATGGATTCTATTCCGTCCACTTTTCAAGTAGAACTACCTTTGTAAAAATGAGTACAGTGAGAGCCAAACAGTAGGAACATCTGTCCACATTATCCATGTAGCTCTCTGCAAGTGTAGCCTAACTTGAAAAGAGCCTCTGGCTTCATTGCTGAGCTGTAGGATTTAACGCCTCCCCGAACCTTTGGCTCTGACCTTCACTATGTCCCTGCATTTGTTTTTACCCTGTACGATGTTCTTTGGCTTTTGGCTGACCTGACACTGGAAAAACTCTGCTATCTTCCCAGCCTGATGCTCTTTCTGCCTTTATTGCATATCTATATATAATTCAGAATTAATCTATCTCTGATTTTATTGGTAAACAGAGAGAGCTGTGAAACAACAAATCTGCAGAAAGGTGAAATTATTAGTTTCATTATTCTCCCTTTTCGTTCTCCTTACAAGAATTCATCGAGGAAACTATGAAGATACAAGAGGTGAAATCTCTCGTATTATAAGTTAAGTCCAGCATAGAGGTCTATAGGAAACAGAGAGATCCTGTGCTGGGATTTTCCTTACTGTTGGGTTTGCCCTTAAAATCTTCATGGTTTCCTAAGAGGAGCTTCATTAGTGTGCAGAAGACAATATAAAGAATTATTCTTTTCATTGTGCCCCTATTCTTAGGCTTCTGGCTGTCAGCTACCAAGCTCTCCTAAAACTAAAGATGGCAATTTTCAGTCGAGCAGCTGAGTTGTGGGGAACTCCAAGGAAAGGAATGGTCTGATATGTCAAAGGTGTTGGAAAAATCAAAGGGAAAGAGGCTGGAGAAGAGGCGGTTAGAATTGACTAGAAGGACATCATTAGTGATTTTAGAGAGAGCAATTCCTGCAGAGTGAAGTGGCTGAAAACCAGACTGCTGAGTGTCAGAGAGGTGAGTTCAAGAGAATAGGAGTAAACTAGTCATTTGAAAGGATAAGAGGTAAAGGAGATGAGAAAGGCATAATGGTATGTAGAGGAGGGTTGTTTCTGCAGGGACTTCAGAGGGTTATTTGAAAACAGACTAAGAGGGTGATCCATAGAGAGTATGCTGGTGAGCCTGGAGAAGGAAAGTGCTAATCAAAGAATGAGTAGGGATGGGAGGAGGCTGAAGGGACCCTAGCAGGGAGTGGATGAAGAAAGGATTTTTTTCCAAGGATCAATGCAAAGATGCAGAGGATCTTCATGAGGCTCCAGAGGCATTCACCTGACCATGCATCTGGATGAAGTAAAGCAGTGTAGAGGCTGGCAGAGTTATAGTTAGTGAGTGAGGAAGGGCAACAAGGCAAGCTGAGAGGAGAGTTATGGGTAACTATCACCGGATTGATGGGCTAAAGGGAGAACAAAGCAAGACAAAGAAATCAGAGCAGCCAAAAAGTAACTGCAGAGTGCACGAGGTGTAAAAGGCACAAACAGCTATGCAGTGAGGTCAGTCACTCTCTGTTAAGCTGGCAGCTGAAACCCGAAGCTCTTAAAATAGGACTCGAGCTGCAAAAATCAACAAGAGAAACCCAATCAGCAACAGTGAGGAGAAGAAGGAATGGTTACCAGGAACACACTGCAAGGCAGCAGGTGAGAAACCAGGGGAGAAAGGGACAGGCACCACAGCTGGCAGACATAATGGAGTTCACAGAGAGGCAAAGAGAACTGGGGACAGCAATGCCGTTGGGTACAAGGGATTTTGACATATTAATCTGGTTTCAGGTGCAGTCACAAGGATTTCCAAAGCCCGTAGTCCTGCCTTGGTGTAGTTGGGAAATATAAAGGAAACTCTTCAAATAAAAAAACGAGGGAAGAATCTATGGATTCTCTTGTTTTCTTTTTCATCCATATAAAACCCTTGGAATCCTCAGAACTTCTCTAGTCTAGTGCTCAGCAACAGGTTCTCCTGCTAGGGCTGAGCAAAGTGCTTTCCTTTCACTCCTGGTTTTCTCTTCAGTGCCCAAGATAAACATTCAGGTGCCTATGTGAACCTGGAAGCACTTAAAATACCTGATTTTGGAGATAAAGACTTTGCTTTCCCTGCATGTCTGCTATGAGGCAATGCTTAGCAGCTCAGTCATCCTTCCTATGGCTAAGACTGCTTTGTAAGTCTAGTCCAGCTCATTCACAAAGCTCTGTCAATATAAAAGGGCCTGTAGAGAAATAAGAATATGAATTGTGCTTTTTTATATCACAAGAACGGTATGTATGGCTCTTGGCTTCCAAGAGAAACAGAAATCCCTATTGCATCAAAGTTTTACTAAGGTGATCTTTGCATTGGGCACTATGTTTGCTGGCACAAGTTAGGCAAGAGGACAGAGTGGATTTTTCCTGTCTTCATAGACATGCAGATGCTATAGCACCTATCAGGATGCCAGTTGCACTGGCCTGCACTGTGCTCACCCCAAGCAGGGCCATCTGCTCAGCCCCATTGGGTAAACCTGTGTAACATCATAAAATAGAATCATAGATTCATTAAGGTTGTCAAAGACCTCTGAGATCATCTAGTCCAAATGTCAACCCAACAACACCATGCCTACTAAACCATGTCCTGGAGTGCCACACCTAGATGTTTTTTGAACACCTCCAGGGATGGGGACTCCACCACCTCCCTGGGCAGCCTGTTCCAATGCCTCACCAGAGTGGTGAGGAATTCAGGAAAGAATTTTTTCCTAATATCCAATCTAAACCTCCCCTGGTGCAACTTGAGGCCATTACCCCTCATCCTATTGCTGGTTACTTGGGCAAAGAGACCAACACCCAGTCACTACACCCTCTTTTCAGGAAGTTGTAGACAGTGAAAGGTCTCCCTTCAGCCTCCTCCAAACCACCCCAGTTCCCTCAGCCGCTCCTCATAATACTTATTTTCTAGACCCTTCACCAACTTCGTTGCCCTTCTCTGGATACGCTCTAGCACCTCTATGTCCTTCTTGTAGTGAGGGGCCCAAAACTGAACACAGTATTCGAGGTGCAGCCTCAAATCAGCATGGGGACAGATGAGTGTGAAGACAAGACTGCTGCAGAGCATCGAGGTGATAAAGCTTCCTGCTTCTCAGAGCCCAGGCTGCCTCTGCCAGAGTGCCAAGCAGGGAAAGAGACACTACCTTTTTTTAATGTAAATTAAACACATTTGGTATGGCACCATCAAGAGGCAACAAATGTGCAGCCTTGCTCTGCTTTGTGTAAGGTCACATTTGAGAGTTGAGCACACTCTAAAACCGTGAAGGACAAGGACTGACACCTTTGTTTCTGATGACTCCATGGGCTTCTCCTCCACATAAAAGTTCAGAGGATGGAGAAAGCCTCTACGAGCCTCCTGGGCTGGGAAGCCACCTCATCACATCCCTCAGGGCTGAGAAGGTAGCAGGGTGGAGTTTCTAACTGAGGCACTAACGCCGGCATTGGAGTGTTTGCAGTTCCTGAGGTCCAACTCTAGTCCTGCCAAGGCAGATGGATTCAGTGAGCTATGTGCCCAGGACTCCACTACCAGTTTGACCACAAAAAGATAATTTTTGTGTTGTGAGAAGACAAGATAAATACATTTCAGGAGCCCTGGTTTATGCTCTCTGCCTGTAACTTCTTTTTACAGTTATTTGTATGAAATTGTTGTTGTTTCTGGGTGATAACTGAGCATAATTTAACTTAACTGCACACCACCGGGTTCTGCAAGGCTATCTGGCAAAAATAATTTATTTCCTCCAGGAAAGGATAGGCTGAGCTGGAAGGAGGCAACAGCCTCCAGCTCTTGCCTCTTTTACAAACTGTGAAATACGACTTTAATGTCGGAGTCAGAAAGTAAAGTCCAGTTCTGGGTACACACGACCCTGTGAGTTGTGTCAAGAAGAGAGATAACGACTGTCTCAGTTGCTGTGAAATATTTCCACAGATAATTTATTTATTCTGAAATAACAAGATTTAAAGTGTCATGTTCATTACTGAGGAAGAAGTCTTACGCTATATTCTACTGAGTGTTAACTAGGTTTTCCCAGTTAATCAGTCAATGGATTACTTAAGATGAAAAAGCAGTTAAAACAGTATTACAAATTATCCAAACTATTTGCATCAGAGCCCTCTCCCGTATTGCATAAACAAACAGAGGAGATTAATTTTACTTGACTTTAGAAACCTGCATTGCAGAATTGGTTATCTCCATCTCCCTTCATGTTGAGAAAAAGGCATTTTTATGATGCATTCCTCATATCTATTTTAAATTTTGTGTTTTGGATGACATTAATTGCACCATAAAAGTACCAGTTTAGTAGATATCCTAAAGGTAGCTGTCTACTTCCTGCCAGGTGAATCCCAGACATGTTTTTAGGGACCTTACAGTTTAAGAGGGCAAAAAGGGCAAAAGGTAGAAGAATGGAAATATCATTATCTTCATCTCACAAATGGGGAAGAGAAGTGCAGCAGGACTGAAGGTGGGATTCATCTGACTACAAAACAGACATTTCCAGTACTAACTGCAAACATTCAAGTTCAGTATGTGGACTTTTCATAGTCAATTGGGAGCAAAGTCTCCTGGGGCACAGTTCATCTATCCTTCCTCTACAAGACATCCAAAATAGGCACTTCCAAGTTAGTAGTTATATGACGTCTTTCCTTCTACTGACTCTCAAGGCATCCAGTCTCACAAGGCTCAGATGCAGATATCTTCACACAGGTGTTAAAAGTCAGGTGAGATGAATCCCCTCAGCTCCATGTCACATGGGAGGTTTGTGTTGGTGCCTGAGAATGAACCCTGTTTTCCTGAGAACCTTAATGGTGATGCTCTTCTCCAAAGACCTCTTGCTTTAGTACAAATACTCCTTCTGGAGCAGAGCCTGACACTGGGGGTCCTGAAAGCTTTCATCAAGCTATAAAGGGCAATACCTAACCGTTGGTATGGGATCACTTGTCTCCCAAAATGCCTGTCCTCTGAATGGTCAGGTAAAACATTGCCTGGCTGTGGTTTTCAGCTGGAGCAGGGTAGAGCCCTGGGCCTCCAACCATGGCAGTGACTTCCAGAGGGAGGGAAAGTGTACTTCTTTTCTGTATCTTGATGCCGTACATGTCACTTGATTGTCTTTCTTCAGCAGTCAAACTCACATGTGGCTAAACCTCCTTCGGGACCTTGCAGGCAGAAACGTAGAAGACGTGTTTAACTGAAGATACTTTTTGTAAGGTGCCATGATTCAAATTTGCTCAGAGTCATGTACCTACCGCCAGGCTGTTCCTAGGACATACAAGGGACACTTGGGAGGATGGCTAATATACCTTACACAACTTGATTGGAGAACAGAGCAAAGAAGCAGTAGATGCCATCTTACATGCCAATTATTCCATTAGCAAATGTGTACATGGTGGCAGAATCAAACCATCAAAAAAAGAATTTGGCTACTCAAAAACTCAGACTTTTGGTTTTGTGTGTTGCATTTTGCATGTCTACAGCTTTCATACCCGATCATTTCAAGGCCTATTTTTTAAATGCTACTTCAAAGAAACATAACTCTTGTAAAGATGGAGAAATTGAATCAAGGTCAAAATGCCCATTTCCCACTGCGAACCAATGCCAGTGAGGGATAAAACTGGAGATTTTTGGGCCTCTCTTAATCGCTGTGTCATGCTTCTTCCTCAATTAATTCAAAAAAATGTCCAAACCATTCTGGCCTAGATTTTTTTCTGTTTTTGTGATGTAAATGTTAAGCTCAGTACATTCTGTCCAGGAATACGGGTTGCACAATCATGTATTTGTGCAGGGATGTACATCTGTATGTTTATATCAGGGAGCAATAATTACTTTCTTCTACTCTGCTCTGCTGTTCTTTGCTGAGTAGAGAAAACTAAGAACAATTAATTTCATGTCCCTTCCATAAGCCAAAAAGCACTCTCAATCTTTACTTTCAGGAAGCAATTAACTTCAGGTTTATTAGTCAAGTTGTACTATGAAGTTTCAATCTTTCATTGTACACTGTGAATTTTAATTACAATTTATTAAAATAATTTAATTGACTTCAGTCAATGGGCGTGAATGAGGGCAGAATTTCCCTGAGAAAGCTGTAGACAGAAGAAAAGGCCACCCATCCTAAATGCCTTCTGCCTGCCCTTTTTTGGGTTGCATCAGACTGTTTGAAAGAGGGCTGCATTTATCATCTTTGATGCCTTCAGCTCAATGGTCAATTCATATTAGATTCCACAAAAGGCAGTGAACCAAATTCATCTCTGATACAATTCCGTTGACTTCAATGGTCTTACCACAGGGATTAATCTGGCCTAATATTATAGTATTAGAATGCGTGTGTGTGTACTATTAGCCCAGACTCTTTGCTGGAGATCATGCCGTGTAAAAGCTGATAGCTGCTGCAGTTGCAATTTGCTCAAGAAATCCAATTCCTTTTGTTGACCCACTGAAGTTCACATTCCAAAAAAAAAAAAAAAAAAAAGAGAGAGACCAAAACCCTCTCCAAATCCCTAACCAATTTGGAAACCGCAGCTGAATTTAGATGCATATTTGCTAATTTGGTTTATTATGCATGCAAATATTGGTATAAAAGGTGTTTCAATTATTTTCTAAGGCAGGGACCTATGCATTCTCTGCAGTCACAAAGAGTTTAAATGGAGTTATTTTTCCCTGCCTATAATCGTTCTCCCTTTTAAGTACCCAGGCAGAAAAAGTAAGTTTACTGCTTCTAGCACAATGGCTCTCTTCACTTTTAGGTTTGGGAGACCTGGGTGACCTACGAAAGTTAATTAGAAGGTTAACAAAGACTAAGGCAGAGTAGAATACCGCGCCTCTCCTCCAGCCAAAGATGTCATCCATTAATTAGGGAAATCGTTAAGGTGGCCTTTATTGAATCCATAGAAAATCGGCAGTTGGCGGTCGACAGTTTTGATCAGATTTTCCTCTCCCCAATAATACTACCCTTAATCATAGGAGACGCGGAGGGTTTGGGGTGGGATGGGAGGGGTGAGGGGGAAAGTGTGTGTGCGCATAGGGGGAGTATGTGTTTCAGCGACATTACAGTTAAACAGCCGCCAATTGTGACGGCTTTGATTCTCAGGCTTACATGGCATACTTTTTCCATGATGTAATCTTTATTGAACCTGGAAGCTTGGGGGTGGGGGGCAGGGGGCAAGTGAAACTCACTGCTGCTGCTGCCGCTGCTGCCTCTCAGCCGCAGGAAGCCCTGGGAGTTAATATTGCAGTCATCATAGGCAGAGCTTGCTGCTTTTGCATGGTAATATGCTATCTGACTCCCCTTCCCTCCTAACTGAAGACTGTCTGCTTCTAGCAATGAGAGCAAACAGCCATCTGCACAACAGACCCTTCATTTCTCCACTAATACATTCACTTTAAAGTTGAAGGGCCTTTTTGAAGACCTTAGATTTTTTTTTTTTTTTTTACACTCTTTTTTCCCCACTACAGTACCAAAGTGGTGTTGCTATGGAGAATTTCAAGTGAAACGTTAGACAGTCCTGGCATTTTAGCTGTATATTTTTTAATCTGCTGGGAGAATTGGCTGGGTGGGTGGAGGTCTTTACCCATTACACATTTTTCCCTACATGTTGAGTAAGCTACGTCAAGGATAGTGATTACAGCAAGTCCAGCCTGTTCAGCGTTGTAGCCAAGTGACCTAGCATCAAAGTAGGGTTTTGTTTGAACATACAAAACCATCACCTTCCAGGGAAGGAAGGCAAAGACAAGGATTGCATCCTACTGCAATCTAGGATGTTTATGTTAAAGCAATGCTGTCCCAGCTCTGATGTCCTGGAACATATTGGCAGGAGCCATTGGTTTAAGGGTTTTAAAAAATGTGGAATCAAGACGTGTTTGGATATCTAGAGAACTGTACCCTACTCACCACACGGTACAAAATGTGTTAGAAATATAAAAAAAATAAAACACTTGGATCAAAAATACTTTAATTGATAGGTCTTCTTCAGGATAAATTATACAGGTTCAGGCCATGAAAGTCCAACAAGCAACTAAAAAACTCTTGTACTTACCCTTGCTCTTCATGGTCTGGTAAAAAGCTTCTTCACATTAGCATGAATTTCTCTACCAAAAAGGATTCAAACGTGAAATACCAAGAAAAAATAGCTACATTTTAGAAACAACTTTTAATATGCACAGGGCACACATCAGCCTTATTGCCTATATCTTTCTGTATACTGCATTAGATAGTACTTTATTTTACATATAGCCTATAATTCAAGCTATCCCGTAAAATATTTCAAGCTTTGCTTAGTATTTTTAATATGCAAAGTATGTCATATTGAAAGCAAGTGGCAAGGAAACAGTGGCAAAGAAATGCCGAGCTGCTTCCTATACACTCCACGCGACCCTTGGCTTTTCTGTGTCCTTCTTCTTGTGTCAAAAGGGAGATGGAACATGGTACACTCCATGAGTAAGGCTTTCTCCATGCTTTGAAGAGCTCCCAGAGAATTGCGATTTGACCTGGAGAGGCGTTGTGTTCCCACAGCTCTGTTTTGGACCTTTTTCTCTTTTAGGCTAAGAGACAAACTAACTCACCCATTGTGTAGCCACTGAGGTCCCCAGATAAAGTGCTATAAGAGGGCCACACACTATTATTCTTTTATTATGGAGCAGCAGTGGCTGTTCAAGAGTTACTGTGGATTTTTATATGTTTTCCTACTGCCTTTTGTCTTCTAGTAGCAGTCCTGTGGCTTTGAGAGCTTTGGTCTCCGACTAGAGGAGGGTTCCTAAATTTAAGGTGGCATCTTTGGGAGGCTTTGGAAATCATTCTGGGTAGGGGAAAGCAGGGTCTCTGTTGCATAGACCTGTTTTTATATCGCTGTAGCTTCCATATTAAAATGCACGTGAGGGTGGAGAGCTGGTGTCCGTGTTAATTTCGGCACTCCTGCAATGAATTTCCTGGCAATATTGAACAGCATTTGTACAAAGCCCCTGGTAATCAGTGCATTACTAATGGACATGTTGTCAGGAGTATGGAGAGGATGAAATCTCAAGGGTGGGAGAAGATTCTTTCAGCTATAGCTGTAAGAAGCATACAAAGGGTGAGAAGGTGATTTACAGATGTTTTTTTCTCAGCTGATGCTCCTGGAATTGCAAGCAAATTTGTATCCTTGGTATGGAAATTTACTGCATTTTTCATGTGATTTTTTTTTTCCCTTGGTAGCTGTAACAGAGAGCAAAGCAAACATAAATCATTGTAAACACAATTTTACAGTGTTTTCACAGTTAATACAGCTTTGAGCAGGCTGGTAAAAGGTGCACACTAGTATTACTTTTTAAGTACATTCAATATAGCAGCACTTCTAAGTGACTGAGAAGGGGAAAGGTGGGTTTGGGGATTTTTTTAAGCCACTTAATTTAACTTTTCTAAAATGGCACAGGAAGGAATCATTACAGGAGACAAGACAAAAGAAGTCCAGTCAAAACTGTAGAAAGTTCTCTGGATGTCCAGGAGCCTGGTTTTGGCTGCTTGTGCAGTTTCTCCTGCTGCCATCTTGTCTAAAAGCATCGTGGAAGGGATTTCTGGGGAAGTCCGGATACCTAGAACATAGATAATTCCATCTAGCTTTAGGCATCTGCTCCTGTTTCAGTGTCCCAAGTGTCCTTTTCTATTCCAGGGGGGCAGAGGAACACTCATAAAACTTTTTCTTTTGACCTGTTTCAGACGCCCGTGGTAAGATGAGATGAACAGTGCCCTCAACACGCCTACTCCCCTCTTAGGAGTATAAAGGGGATTTGGACAACAACTTCATCTGAGTTAGACTCAACCTTGAAATTGAGTGCTGCAGCAAAACGAGAAGCATTTTCTAGTGAAGGGACTCCAGCATACAACGCCTTGTGGGAGAAATGAAGGACCACTGGAGAGCTATGAGGTCAAAAAGGAGCTGGCTAGAGAAGAGGAGACAGTTGGCTGTGCTGAAAGGGGAACTGTTAGATCAAGTTAAATCACTCCTGGAGTTTCTCAAGAAGGTGCCCAATTTATATTTTTAATAAATATCTGTGTGCAAAACATAGCAGGATCAGCTATACAGATGTCCTGGTTTTGGCTGGGATAGTTAATTTTCTTCCTAGTAGCTGGTATTGTGCTGTGTTTTGGATTTAACATGAGAACAATGCTGATAACACGCTGATGTTTTAGTTGTTGCTGAGCAGTGCTTACACAGAGTCAAGGACTTTTCAACTTCTCATACTGCCCTGCCAGTGAGAAGGCTGGGGGTGCACAAGAAGCTGGGAGGGGGCACAGCCAGGACAGCTGACCCCAACTGGCCAAAGGGCTATTCCATACCGTATGACAACATGCTGAACAAAAAACCTGGGAGGAGTTGGCGCAGGGGGGACAGCATGACATGGGGCCTCTGCTTGGGAACTGGCTGGGCATCAGCCAGCGGGCGGTGAGTGATTGCATTGTGCATCACTTTTTTGTATATTCTTTTATCATTATTTTCCCTTCCTTTTCTGTCCTATTAGATTGCCTTTATCTCAACCCACAAGTTTTACCTTTTTTCGGATTCTCTCCCCTATCCCACTGGAGGGGAGTGAGTGAGCAGCTACGTGGCGTTTAGCTGCCTGCCGGGCTAAACCAGAACAACAGAGAAGGACAAGAATATCCAACAGGAAGAACAAATAGAAAGGAGATGATTTATAGTCATGTAAAATGCCCTTGTGGATGAATCAGAAGGATTTCTGCTTGAAGCTAGAAGTTCTTATGTAGTAATACAAAGGTAAAAAAAAGACCTCCTTCTATTACTGACCACACTCTGACCATGAGACACCAAAGTTATAGGGTTGCCAAGTAGGCAAATGCAATTCTAGGTTATATCAAATGAGCTGTTTCCAGTAGAGAAAGAAAAACAGGAATGCTGTGCTCTGCCATGCACTGAGACTTCCTGTGCAATTTTGTGAACAAAACCTTGTAGAAGTGGAGGATATCACAAATTACTAAAATAAGGTCTAAAGACCCGAGAAAAGAGCATGAGACTTTGCAGAAGGGATTAAAGCAACTTCTGAAGGCTTTGCTGAAAGGCTTGGGAGATGGCCTGAGACTGGAGGTAAAATTTTTTGTGGCCACAGAAGCTGGAACAAGTTCAAAATAGATGAATAAGAACCAGTAACCAGATGGCTGAGGACCAGCAGCTTTTCCGGGGACAGGGGAGGCCAAGGAATCTTTGGCAAGCTTGGAGGTTACTAACTGAGCAGGACAGCAGTGAGGATTTAAAAAGCTAAAAATACCAACAGCACAAGGAAATCAGAAAGTTGCAAAAGTCAGAAACCTGATGTGGAATTAAGGCTGTCAGAGGACTTCTATTGCCTAGTCTTACCTACCACTGTCACAACTGCAGAAACTGGAAGGGAAGAAGCCAAACTGTCCTAATATATAAGAAACTGCATACAAAATGCAGTGAACGATCTGAGGAGGTAAGCCCAGAACCTTTATGTCAGCATTTAATGTATAGCCCAAACCAATGGCAGAGAAGATGGACAGCAACAGTGTTTCCCAGGAACCAAAGGAGTCTGAAGCCTTATCTCCAGCAAAAAAAACTCAGTTGTCCACTCCACTTCCGAACAGGGGCACACGGTCCAAAGCGAGAAATGAGCTTGGTAGGCTAAAGCTCAGCGGGGATCTCAGAGAAGAGAAGCAGAGAATCTACCTAAGCTGGAGGGGGGGGAACCTGAGGAGCCTTCCCTTCTGGCACCCCTCCAGCAAGGGCTGCCAAGATGCTTTGGCAATGGACCAGTTTAGAGGGACTCAGCTGGACTTGGCCTGGCCTACAAAGATCAGCGAAAGGAGGCCAGAGCCTTTCTGAGAGGTGTTGGAATTTGCCGCAGGGATCGGGTGCAGCTGTATGCTGAAAGGGGACATAGCTGCAGGAAAGAGACGGGAGCCCAGTGCTGCGGACACAATGAGCGCAGGAGAGAGTCTGATATGCAGGTTGGGAATCCTCCTGATGGCGCTTCTGAGTGATTGGAAGAAATTATACACTCAGTTTGTGTAACGAGGAAAATGGTTGCTCAGGGAAGCAGCCCTGTTAACTGGTCATTAAAATGGGGGGAGGTGGGGAAATACTGCAGTTAGGATAGCCTGGAACGCAGCCAAAATGGAGTAACTGGTGGTACCCAGTGAAAGACCTTGCCCAGCTTTGAAGGGGTAAAGGTGCAGCTTATGGTTTGAAAGTCAAAGTGGACGTACAAGGGTCAGAGCTGTTGACCTAGCGTTCTTAGGTGGGTGGGTTGACTGTGGCCAAATGTGTGAGGGGTTACCAGCTCTGGGGAAGAGTGGGTGCCAGCTGAGCATGCAGGTCATTACGTAGGCATGGACTGAAGTGAGAAGAGACCATGGTGGGGACCATGCAGCCTGCTCCGCAGCTTGCTGTGAAAGGCCAGTATCCAATTGGTGGGGTCTTGCTCTGGTGGAAGTGGACTGATGCCCTTGCAGATGTTGCATTGTTGAAGTAGATGGGCTGAAAGCAGCTGATCTGTAGGGCATGAGTGACCTTGCTTATAGAAGAAGGTGTCATAACACAGTCTGTACTCTGCTAGTAAAAGAAAGATGGTGATGATCCAAGATGTGCCCTAAGATCAGGGAAACCTTGGCAGCGAATGCTCCTGTGCATGAGTGGCGGCGCCTGCATAAGCAGGTTGCTTTGGAGCCGCGGTGCAGCTTTGAAGCTAATGCCATGACAATCCCCACTTGCTGCAGGTTGGCTCAGTGACAGAGCAGCTGTAGTGCATATGAGCTCATCTCCTGTTGGAGAACACTACTTGTTCAGATGCCCAGCAAATGTGCTCCAAGTGCCCCATCCACTTGTGTGGTAGGGTGTTTGGTCCAGAGAAGCTGGCTAAATGTTATATGAAGGAAACCCTCAGGCTGCATGCAGTGTAGATTTGGAGGCCAATAACTGTTTCAGCCCGCTGTTGAGCCAAAGTGCTTGCTAACATGGTCACAGCCAGAGGATAAGGCAACTGTGCAGTTGTGAGTTATGGGCAGCAGAGAAGGGGCGAGTGCTGTGTCAGGATGTCTTTTAATGGCTTTAGTTAATGAAAAAAACTATGAAGCTCTGCCTCTGGTAAGGGTTCAAGGATGGTTCCTCTGAATCCTGAAGTCATTGGTTTTTCTTCATAATGAAGACTCAAGGCTCATCTTTAGAGGCACTGACCCATTAAACTGCCGCACACTGTCTGGGGAGAAGGCATTGTACAGACCACTTCAGGTGCCTTCAGCAGTAACTTGGATGTCATCCACTGGTCTGATTACGGGGGACAATAGTGCGTGCCTCAGTACAGAGAACACTCTGAAAGAAACAATGCTGTAGCAGGTGCACCTGCTGTTGTGTGCAGATAGCACCTTGGATATTGCAGTGTTTCAGTCTGGTTTCCATACTGAGTTTTAAGAAGAATTGGCAAGTGGCAGTGGAAGCAAAGAGCAGGGGTGAAGGGCAGGAGACAGCATTTCTACTGCGTCAGTAGGCAGCACTTGAAAGTGCCGGCTTCTGGCTGACACTGAGTGATCTTGGAAGCAGTCACTGCAAAGTAGGTCCCTCTCAGCCTGTCTGCTGTGCTGAGATGGCTCTGGGCACACTCGGAGACTGCTGGTAAGAAAGACTGCATTTACAACCAGCCTGGGATCAGACCAAGGCTGCCACTGAACTTGAGCTTCCTGAAATGAGAGTTGCTCTGAAAAGAGGTACCTTCTCATGGACACACAACCTGACGAGAGAGAGCTTTCCCTAACAAAAAGAAAAATACGGCTGTGCACAGGGCTGGGCAATTTCCCAGGCAGTCACAGATGTGCAGAGTTCTGTGGGGCTGTGACTTTACTATGAAGGGCTTATTTGTGGATTTGCCAGTATTGCAGAGACCTGACATAAACTGGGTGAGAGACACCAACTGCAGTGGCATGTGAGACTTAAACACTTTCAGAATTAGAGCTGCTTTTGTCTTGGCAGATCCAGTGTTAAAACCCTTTCATGTAGGTCCAGAAGCTAGTCCCTGTAGACTGGAGACTGCTTTGTGAAGTAGAAGATTTAGTATTTAATTTATAAAGTTGAAGATCTAGACAATGGTCTAAGTAATCCAGAGACTTTGTAAGCAGGAGTTCAGAGAGGCAGTTTGCCTGGAAATGGGAGATGTGGTGGGGTTTTGTACTCACACCCATGTCCCAGAATAAGAAAGGTGCTATGGACACCTTGTCCCAGCTGCCTAGTGGAATTCAGTTGCAAATAGTGCCCTGAGCCAGATTGCTCGGGAGAGGTACTCTCAAAGAGAAGATTGTCTCCCCACTTCCATAATGTGTTCAAGTCAAAGGTGTCTGGTGGGTGAATGCTACTAGGCATGGGATTGGTAGGGAAATGTAGATACTTCCCAAAGACTCTGCCTTGGATGTAGCACGTCAGGTAACTAGAAAGTCCGTTGGCAAATGTACTCATCTGTGAGTACTGCAGAACTGCCACTGTGACAAAGAGATTCGAGAGAAAATCGTGTAAAACATGGGAAAACTTATCTGGTGGTGGTTCTGGTATAAGCTGATGATCTGAAACACCTCATAGCTCAGTTCTGAACTACACAAGAGTTTTGAAGCTGCCAGATATTTGGAGAATGCAAAAAATCTTAGGCAAACTATTAGAGGATTTGTGCTGAGTAAAGCATTAGAAAAAAGCATAAGAAATTTGGCAGGAAATGAGCTCTTTGCAATAATAAAGCTGTTGGGATAGACTAGACGTATAAGAGTAAGGAAGAAGCTGGTTAAGGATTTATTGGAGAAGAGGTGTAGAAAGGAAGCCCAAGACTTTCCTTCAGTCCTCCTGCGTTTAGGAACATCCCCGGTGAGGGAGAGAGTCTGCCACATGGTTTTACACAGCACCAATATACAGCACACATTATACAACTAGGGACTGTAGGTCACATCATCAGCTGGGAGCAATCAGCACAGCTCCATTTACTTTCATAGAACAGCACCCGTTCCCCTCTGCTGCACGTTCGGCTCCTCTGTGCTCTTCTGCTCTGCTAAGGGAGCTGTTTTTCCCGGCAACTTGGTTTTTGTTTTTCCCGGCAACATGGTTTTCTGGGTGTTGCTTTTTGCTGTGGCGGTTGGGAGAAGAGCAAGAGACGTCCTCCAAGAGCGGACTTTGGAAATAGTTGGGAAGATAGCTCCTTACAGAGCCACCCTTTGCCACCTTCCCCTGTACCTGAGGTTGACCCAGCATGCTTGGTTAGGGCGGTTCTTACGCTCTGCTGCAGAGAGGGAGCCGCCTTCCTGATTTCTGCCAGCTCTGCCGTGCCCATAAGGCCTTAAACTTAAGTTCAGGAGGAAGGAGATTTTGTTTACTTGGGGGGGGAAGCTGAGATGGATCCTTAAAGGCTACCTGTGTTCTGATCAACTTGAGCCCCTGTCTACCTCTCCAGAGCATACAGCCAAAGTGCATAGTTATTTCAGAGGGAATAAGGTGTAACCCCACCTGCTGCAGTGGGAATGGATGCGGGGGAAGACTGGGAGGGGATAGGATAAACTGAGGACATGACCTAGGAGACGGTGAAGGGCAGAGACCAGTTTTTCCCCTGCATCCTGTACAGCACCTCACCCAATAACTCTGACTGCCAAGAGACTGTGAGGCTTTTCGATGGCATCCAGAACTGAGGAAAGGGTTTTAGTAGGACCAAAGATACGGAACTGTGTCCCATGAGCTGGGGGGATCTGGGAGGGGCAGAGGCACCCACAGGGGAGGGAACAGAGATGGGCAGGTATAGATTGAAGCAGGGTGGGAAGTATGAAGGAAGTGGGGGTATGTCAGGTTTGCAGTGATAAGAGACCATGCTGGGGATGGCAGAGGCCCAGCAGGTGAGATGAGGAGAAATCTCTGCTTGGAAGGAACATCTGCAAGTCAGCGTCTCTCCACTCCGTGTCTGTTCAGCAGTGCCTTCTGGCATGTCAGGATGAGGGGAGGAGGTGCCTTTGGGGTACCTGCTCCTTACCTGGCTCTGCAGGAGTCACCACCTCAGCTCCTAGTCCTTGCCCTGGCAGTGCCTAGAGGTCCCAGGGGAGCTCGGAGGCCCTCTGTGCTTAGCACCCTCAAATGCAGCAGGAAAGAGGGCAGAGTGCTGCGTGCCTGGGGGGAGCCTCTCCTGCTGCAGGGAGACCCAACAGAGATACAGGCTAGCAAGGAGAACACGCCACTTCTTAATCAACAGACCTTGCTCTAATAGCCCGTGGAACAAGTGCTACTTCCTACCACACCACATTGCTTACAAAATCACCGCGCTGCAAATAAACTGAAAATCCAAACTTCCCAGGTCGTGAACTCTAGGCTCTCGCAGGCTGCGCCAGCGCACGCCGAAGTCGAGAGCACAGCATCCCTCCCAGCGCCAGCAATCGCACCCCAGCCTACCGCCCCGCCGAGAGAGGCCGCAGCCTGAAAAGGCGGCTCAGCGATCCCTCCGCCGGGGCGGTTATCCAGGGAAGCTGAGGAGGATCCGTTCGTTAACTCCGGTGGGCTTGGGGTCAGGTTTATGTTCCTTTTGAAACCCTCGCCGCATGTGCAAACAAGTTGCACTGGGTGGTGCAATTTGCGAGCGGAATTAAATGAAGGGATGACACCCCAACGGCGGACACAAAACAAGGGAAGCATTTCCAACTCGCAAGCTGCCACAGAGCGAGGAGTTTTTACATAATAGCAAAATTAGGGTTTGGATGACTGGTATTCTTCAACAAACATTTCAGAAATATTTCCTGGAGTAAACCCAAAGAGAGAATCCTCATTTACCCTATTCCTTTCAGAAGTAATTGAATTCACTTGTTTAGGGTTTCTGCCTCCTCCACCTTTCATTCAGGGGTGATGTGAATTCTGCTAATCTCTCTACAAAACAGTCAATCTCCTCTAGTCTCACTAACCATCATTCAGCCACCCAGTAATGAAACATTGCTTTGATCCTCTCTATTTACTTCATCTCCAAAAAATAACTCAATTTAAGAAAATTTTTAAAAATCTTTAATAAACTCTGCCACCAAAAAGAATGTGTATGGTTAGTTCAGTAGATTTTTTTTTTTTTCCCCCTGCAGTGGGTTGTTTGAGAAACGCCGGGGGTTAAGATGACTGCAAAAGTGGCTCGTAGCTTTGGGAATGGGTATACAGCATTCATGTGAGTGTCCAAATGGTTATGCAAGCCGTGGAAAATTATGTAGAGGAGAAGACGAAAAATGCAAGGAGCGGATTAGTAGGCGCTGTTTCTGGATACCGCATTTACGAGTAAATCTCGGTTACTGGTTTTTCGGACTGTAGCTCTCCTGCTGCATGAAGCTGCCCAGTGCTGTATTCACACCGTATTAACTTGGATAAGCAGGACGGTGCTTTTGACATCTATTCGGGGAGGAGATCTGAAAACCGTCTCCCCAGGAGATTACATTACTTGCCAATCATCTATCTACTAGCCAAAACACTCTCCCCCCATTTTGGGGGGGCAGCTTACTGCAGCCTGTCCACCTTCATTGAGCGTACACCTTTTTACTGGTCCATTTTCAAATACGAATTTTCACAGCAATTGGCAAAAATTAAAACCTGTTCTGAGAAAACACATCCACACTCCTTCTTCTCTGTTCTCCTCGGGAAAAGTTCAGAATGGCAGAAAGTGTAAAAAAATACTGTAGCGTAAAAAATACTGTACTTCTCTCTGAGGGGGGATACATAAAAATGACTCCTTCCTGGTCCTTATTTTCTCAGGTTCTGTGGAAGCCACAAACAGAGTCATTTCTTCGCTGGTAAAAGTGGATGCCTTTTCTCATTCCTCTACATGCTTTGGAAGAGGGTACAGCCAGCCTGATACAGCACAGATCTCTGCTATTTCTGTGATGAATTTACAGGCTAATTTCCTCCTGCCTGCTATTCCGAGTTGTCAGATCATGAGATCTGATGCTGTGAAATACTCTGTAACACCTGGAAAAAAGTTACCGTGCTTTGAAGTCATGCAGCACTCTTCAGGCAAGAATCGCAAGGCACGCTGCAAACACTTGGAGCCAGATCAAGGGAACGCTGCAAGTGAGTCATTTTACTTGAATGAAACACACTCCCATTCCCCACACAAATATGTGTCTATATGTGTGCTTTTATTTTCCTAGACACATTAGTTTTAGTTATTTACCCATTTGTGCTCCAGATAATTATATGCTGCGGATTCAATTGGATGCAGATTTATTCTTCACTTCCTGTCCTAAATTCTCTGCAATTAAACAGCTGCTGTGTGCTTGGTGTAATAAATTTACACAAAATCTGGGATGGTTTGGCATAGCGGAAAGGTTGTTTGGCACGGACTTAAGGACGGCTACATTACATACAACTGGCAACCCCTGCATGGGTTATGCTTTCTCTCCCAAATGAGAATCGCCCTACTGCTACGCAACCAGAATGGGCCGTTTGCATGACAGAAATGTTTACAAATTTGTAACTTGATTTACTTTGCTGTTTTGAATATTCTCTCCCAACCTGGAAAAGAGAACTTCCTTAGCTTTCCCAGGCTAAATCTTTCGGGAAGACCTAGTTGGAAAGGAACGAGAAGAAGAAATTCTTCAGGAAGCCTCTGCCTGTGGAAATACCTCCACATCATTTTACCAGGTGGAGCTTCCTCTCCCTGCTGCTGAGAAAGGTGAGAAATAGAGGAGGGGGCTCTTTTATGTATTTCTGTGTGTACCATAATATTTTGCAGCATTTTGCACTGTAATTAATCAAGCGCAGATCAGACGGCGATCTTATCCTTTGCAAGGGCACACAGCGTGCAGCATCTCTCCGTCCTCACTGACCTGCACCCATCTGCCTCCCTCGGGAGCAGATTTCACTCCCCTGAGTCAGACGGCTCCCCTTTGATATCTGCCCGTCGTCCACGCAGCGTCCCCGTCTCCCCGGGGCATTTGCAGCCTGAAACCGCTGTGGTCGGCGTGCCAGTGTGAGCGGCACACAGTCTTTTTGGGGGAGCAGATGTAAAGTGTGCTCTAGTGGGGCCTGCAGACTGGAATTAGTGATGTACTTCTGTTTATGAGTTAGCACACGTGTCTTTTTGTTTCCTGATACCTTCTGCATAATGAAGTCAATGAGAGTTAAACTCCTCAGCTGTGATTCACATATTCATTAATCTCCTGCGGTAACAAGTACAAATTTTACAGCGCATACAGTACGCTTATTACCAGTGTAAACAACTTGCTGCCTCCAAAAAAAGTGTTGCAGGAATTAGGTCCCATTGTATTGAAGTAAAGGGAAAGAAGAGTTAGAAAAATTTGCTATGCACTGCTGCCTAGGCTCAGACGGCTGCGGTCTGGTTATTGCACGGCACTAATTCTGGATCTTTGGGAGAGAGCTAGCCCCATCGTTTCCACAAGTGTCACCGGGGTTTGCTGAGGCCCTGCAGGAGTTAACGGGGATTTAGCAAAGCCTGGGAGTTGCTAAAAAATGCCTAGAAGAACAGCACGTCTGAAAGCAAGACAGGTTACTTGTTTGCCTCATCAGTTCAGGGGCGAAATGATGCCCAGGCAAAAGCAGAGGGCAGATCGCCTTGGGTTTCTTTAGCAGAAACTCCAGAGGTAGCTTCCTTCCCAGAGATTGCCCCGCAGGCTGGCTTTTGGGGTCTCACGCTAAGGCATACCCCTCTCCCAAAGGGCTCTGAAGGCATTTCTGTGCCGTACCTGCTCGCACCCCGTCTCGACAGAGCTGCACTATTATGGTTCCCTTCAGAAGAAACCCGCACGTGGTACCCATGCAGCTGCAGGACCGCAGATGCCTCTGGGATTAAAGGGAATGCGACGTGCCCGGGATAATCTTCATAGGAAAGGCTGAAGGAACTCCCTTCTTTTCAAGAAGAAACATCCATCTCTTTCCTCCCACTCTTTCCACAGCCTGTGCCTGTGCCTACCCCGTCTCTGGGAATATCCCTGTTACTTCACTTCAATAAATGACAAGCCCAGCACCTCCTTAGCCCTTGGGCATTTGGGAAAGAATCATTTTCCATTTCATAAACCCCTTTGACTCCACTCCTGTTCAGGTTATAGAAGATTTCCCCCCTTCCCTTCCCACCGCCCCGAGCTGAAGAAGAACAGGATCAGGCCCATGATATGATACTATGGTATTTCTTGTGCTTTCTGCTCCTCGAAGGTTCCACGCTATTCCACATTTTTCTTCCTCCTGTGAAATGAAGTCAGAATTACCAAGGCCTCTGGTCCAGCTACAAGGGAGCTCTGGGCCTGATAAAAATACTGTGTGGACGGGAGCAGCTAGCAGGTTGTTAGCCCAAGGCTGCCTATAAAGATGTATGGAGAGCAGCATCTCTGCCAAGGAGGCTGATGTGTTTAGTGACATAAAGTGGTTTGACTGTTAGCTGCTTTTTTTTTTCTTTCTAAATGACAAGACAAAGCCATCTCTGCTCCCCTCCGACTCCCCGCACCCTCCCAGCCATCCCTCTTCCCCCTAGATGCTTGGTGTTTCTTCTTTTTTTTTTTTTTTTTTTCCTTGGGGTGGGGGGGAGGAGAAAGGGAGAGAGACATTTTCTTTCACACAAGCCCTCAGAATTACAGTTCATGAACTATTCAGTAAACTGACCGGCATGAACCTCCCTTCAACGGCCTAATCTAAGGGGTGGATCTATGTGTTTTGTTGCTTGTCAAAAACAATCACTGCTCGGCCCATTACATTTACAGCACGTCGTCCTTTAATTGGTGTAACACACTGAGGGCTGAAAGGAAGAAAGTCCTACAAAAGCCCCCGAGTGAATGAACCCTGACTCACACAAAAATACTCTTCAGAAGTTCAGAGCTGGGCACTAACAAGGGAGGTAGAGAGTTAGTTTGAAAAGGGGTTAAGTTCAGAAATGTGCCACCTTGAAGACCCTCCCATCAAAGCCATGATAGCATTGACAAGATGCAGGGGGAAAAAAGTTAATATTCCAGCCTTTCGCACTGGAAGGGAAGGCGGGGAAGGGCTGGAGATTCCTCCCAGCTCCCCTTCCCGGTCTAACCCTTTTCACTTTGGGGCCCTTCTCATTGTGTCCTTCGACCGCTTAAGAAAAATATGAAAGAAAAAAAAATAAATAAAAAGAGGAAAAAAGCCCCATGAAAAGCAAGATGCGGGCCAGGTCGGGCTGGGCCGGCGAAGCGCTAAGCTGGCCCGGGACGAAGCCTTCCCTC
>VZTL01051302.1:2710-95850 GCA_013400535.1 Scopus umbretta | reverse complement strand
TTCCTCAATTCCTTGATTTTTCCTCTGAGAATCACAGAATTTGTGAAATTAGTTGTCATCCCAATCAAACTGTCAAGCGCAATATTTGTAACTACTTAACTGACATCATAGGAATAACACATTGTTGTTTGTGGAGTACCAGGTTAATGTGGACAATGAAATGAAAATTAAAAAAAAAAAAAGCCAGACATAAATGCAATTTGGCTGAGTTTGGTGTATGAAACCTTTTGCTTCTTGAAATTTTACCATCAGTGATACATTTTTTAAGAGACCTTTTCATCCTGTGCTTTCTTTGTACATACATGATGACCACCTTAATGTTTATTCATTGGCAGAAAAGAAAATTGAATGGCAGAATGCCACTGCTATGAACATAGCTGGAATTGGCAGAACGTCCATAACAAAGGCTTCGGCGTTTCTTCATTTGCCAGCACATAGCCGTTATTCTTCCAGCGGGACCATTTAGAAATAAATAACAGTTAAACTGAATTGGAATTTGCATGCATATGGAGCTGGAACAACTTGACAGGACCAGACCTGAATCCGTTGTTCATCTTGCTTGTGTTTTTAAATTAGGTTTAATTTTAAAGCCCTCATTTCTGACTCTCGAGTAATATTAATGACTTTCAAGGAAATGAAATATATTCGATTTTGCAGCCTTCAAAATAAAGCATGAGAGAAGAATTGGGAAAAAAAACATTGCCATGTATTTCTAAGTGTTCCTTTATCACCCTTTATTTGCTGATGTGGCAGGCTTCAGGCTTCATGCCTTTTTAGTCAGCAGAAATGGTTCTCCTCACTTCCCTCTTCTTCTGCCACTTCTCTTCTCTCTTCTGCTGCTGCTTCTCTTCTCTTTTATTTCATGTTGGTTGAACAAGTTCCCTGCCGCTGCATGAATAGGTAGTTCTCGGGGCAAGGGGATCTTCTCCTCTGTCAAGCAAACTTAACACGGCTGTGGTCTCAACCTTCAACAAAGACATGGTTATTTTGAGGCTGTTGAAAACAGAGTAGGCAGAGAGTAGTGAGGTCATTCCAGCTGCATGGGACCACTCAGCCATAGGCAACTAAAATGCCTCTTCATCAAAAATAGCTTGTCTCTGGCCCACATGAGGGGCCAGCAGAGATTGTGAGAGAGAGAAGCTCTGGGTGTGGGAGAGCAAGCTTCCCCTCACGCCACCTGTAACAGCTTTCCCTGCAGAGTTGAAACCAAGGAGTGGGAAGTGTCCAGTCAGCAGATGCAGAGTCTCTGTTCCCTGTTTTCAGTGAAGCTCAAAAGAGATGCACGTCATGGGTCCCAATACTGCTACCTTTGACAAGCATCTAGGGAAGGGCAGAGGTCTGAAATATGCAAGGGTGGAAAGAGTTAGAAGTATCAAGGGAGTGAGTTCAGCAGATTAAGGTGGGGGAGGAGGAGGAAAGTAAAACAAAGAGGGAAGGAGCAGGTTGGAAGGAATGGGAGAGAAGAAAGTCCAGAGTGCAAGAGAAACTGGTGGAAAAAGCTGGAGTGGAATATCACTTTGAGAAAGGTTAGAAGTAGATCAGAAAAGGGAGAAGAAGGCCGTAGGTGGCTGACAGAGACTGGCCAGTTTTCCTTTAGGAGTTGCCGATTCCTCAAAATCACCTATCATTGATAGGAATGTAACAAAACCAGGTAGGGGAGCCTGACAAGTCAGCCAGCTCAACCACTGAGACCACCACCAGTGTGGAGGGCCAGTTGGCAACTCCAGCTCCTTAGTCTTCTGTTTTCCTTGACAGTTTACTGTGCATGAGGTGACAGAGATGCTGGCACCTGAAAGCTGTAATTCCTGGGCCTTTAGTCTCCCAGGAGCAGCCAGCGAAGAAGCTGAACTGGAGCCAGGGCTGCCAAACTCCCACTTTCCCCCATAAAGGGAAGCTTGGTGCCCTAAATGTAGCCCTTTCTCTGCCTGACTGGGAATAACCAAACCCATGGCTCCCTGGGGTATTCCTCTTTCAGGCAGGGTTTTTCTCTCCTTTTCCTTTCTTTGAGATGAACAAAACCTTCAATCCCTTGGAATTTCCCAAAAGACATATATACAGGAGGCAGACCTATGGGATTGTTGTTGACCTTCATGAAATTCAGGAACAGCATAGTAGAGCAGCACAAGCCCTTTTTTCAGTGATATGTTCTATTTTCACAACCTCAGTTGCATGACTTGGCATGTTCTGTCAGTGATTTATAACACTCTGTGAGGAGATAATGCCAGGTTTGTGTGGGCAGAGGTAAATTTGTTTCTGTAATGAGGGACATCACTCTTAATAAGGTGTGGCTGAGAGACATGCCTGAAACACAAAAAGGCTATGTGAGCTGTGAGCCATTCGTTTGCTTGAGTGCACCAGCACTATTAGTATCTGCAGCTTCCGTGAGCATTTAACACAGACTTGTCTCCTGTGGCCTGGCAATACAGAAAGTTGAACCTAATACCTAAACTCAGAGAAACCAAGAGCATTTCCCATGAGAAGTCTGATCTGTCATCATCCAAGATTATCCCTAAGGATTGCAAGTTTAATGAATCAGACTCTGCTCATAATCACACAAGTTCAAAAATGAAATAACCCTTACTGAAATCCCAAGACCTATGTCTCTCTCAGACCAGGAGATCAGGGATAGAAATCTAGAGCAATGTATATGCTGCTGTCCCTGCAGTCAATTCTTCCATTTTAAAACTTAGTGTAGCAAATTTAAGAGGCCATGCTCTTGTCGCTGCTGGCAGTGTAGGAACTGTCATCAGCTGAGAGTCAGCAAAGGCAATCAGTATTATGGGGCTCAGGAAGCCAAGAGGCAAAAAGAACAGGACATATGATACAGATCAAAGTAGTTGTGAGTCAGCACTCTCCTCTGCAGCCGGGTCTTTTTTCCACAGAGTTATTATATCCATATGAGCTAGCTTACAGGTTGTGAAATCCTTGTAACGGCACTTGTAGTGATGTGTGCATTAACCATGATAACACAACATCTTCACGTGCTCACTGCTGGCCAGTGGAAGTTCATTATTTATTCAAGTTGGATGGGTTTTCCCATAGGAACCCAGGTCCACATGACTTTTAGGGAAGGTGAGTGCTTAATGAATTCACTTTGGCACCTTTGAGATTCCAGCTTCCATGTTTTTTCCTTTCCCAAGATTCATTTGGGTCTTTATGACTAAGCAACCCAGGTAGTTCAGTTTGACTGAGATTGCTGATTCTGGTTCAGGTAGAGACAAAATGACAGAAACTTCTAAAGAATGAATAATTTAATAGATTTCCAGCAGTGAAAAGAGCATAAGTATATACCTGGAGATTAACTGTCCTGGCAAGATTTTTGACACAGGGAATCAAACCTTGCAGAACTTTGCAAGTTTAATCTATACAAATTGAAGAAACTGTGGGTCTTCATGAGGAGTTTGTTGCAAGCGTACTGTTATGGGTTATACTGATTTTAGTCCTCGCCATTGCCTAGCTCAAATCTAAACTCAAATGCTGAAGTAATCCATGACCAAGTGAGCTACAGTCAGCACTGAGGGGGGCGAGTTTGTTTTGACTGAAGCATCTGTGTTGGAGTTCTTGCTGTGCCAGTCTGTTGCAGTGGTCTGGTACTGCTGCAGCTTTGGCCAGGCAGGAGAGTACCACAACCTATTTTTCCATTTGTTTTGGAGAATAAGTGGTAGGAAAGAAAGACAGATCTGAATGTATTAATGCCTCTCTCATGCAGCATTAATATATGTTTCTTTGTATTCCAGGAGGTGCTAGAGCTTGCTTTCTCTATATTGTATGACTCGAGTGGCCAGCTGAATTTCATTGCTCCAGACAAGCATGAGGTAAGTCAAGTTCAGAGTACAGAAATTTCTTTGGAGCCCTGTTATTTGCTTTATGGCAGCAGCCAGCTTTATAAGAACATAAAAACGGTCATCCTGGCACAGAGTACAGGTCCATCTAAACCTGTGTCATGTCTCACAACAAACTGAAAGCAGAGGGATTAGTGTGGGAGCAAGACCTTCTGCAATTTTCATGCATATCCTGAGCCACAGAAGGAACATGTTTTTTATTTGTAGATCATAGAGCACATGGGTGTCCAAGTTCAAGATCAGTATTTGTAAGCCCTACTGAAATATGAACCACAAGTAAGAGAACAAAGAGAGCTTGGGCAGACCTCACAGACCTTGCTCACCATTTCCTGGTGTAATAAAGATTTCTCCTGGTCTGGTCTACCCTGGAGGATTTTTGCTGTGTGTTCACTTCAGTGAACTTTAGTTCAATAGCAAAGATTATACAGCCAAGCTCTTAAAGAATCACTGCCATCCCAAGCTCATTTTGATGATGCCAGTATAATCAGGGAAAGTTATACCATTGTTTGGTCTCAGTTTCAGCCCAAGACTTGTATTCTACAGAACAGCATATCCCCTTATTCTTAGTTTCACATTCATCATTCATGATAGGTGATCATAGAAGGTCCTCTCTCTTGCATCTCCATAGGGGGTTGTTTTGCAGTGGGTCTTGCCTGTATGAAGACAGTGTAAATACCAGTAGCAAAGCAGAATGACAGCCTCCTCCCTACTTCCTTGTCTTACTTGAAAACACAAGAAAATAGACAACATCATTGCCTTTTGGAAGGTGATGGAACTAATTTACCTAATTACGTGGAAGCATTGGATGTCTTCCTCTCAAAGAACTTCCAAGTAAAGATTTAGCAGAATGTACTGTAGTAAAAAGTAAAGAATGAATAAAGTTTTTACTTCTTTTTTCTAAAGCAACAAGAGTTCATGTTCCATTTGCACCCTTGTTGTGTGGTATCACAGTTGGTTTCAGTTTAGGACACTGTTAAGATGATGAAACACAGAAGACTGCATTAAGCTGTGTTATACTGTAGTGTTATTAAAGTGCATGAAATTGCATTGCAAGTGAAATGTACTTAGTTACACAGCTTCAGCATTTGCAATTCTGGATTAAAATCTTCAAATAAATGTTCATTTTGGGAGCGGAAATTAAGTTATGCCCATTTGGGTTTTCCTGGGGATTAATATTTTGAGTGTCATTTTCAAGTATGTTCATTCCAGAGAAATATTTGCTGGGCAGTTTTGATCTAAGAGAAAGCAGTGATACGATCCCAGGCATAATGTGCCATTAGAACTGTAGGTCTAAGCAAAGCATGATTGTCTTCATCCTCTGAACTGAACATATGTTAGATGCTTTCTGATATAAATTCTCCAGAAACTGAATTCTAGTCTCTTTCAGCTCATAAGAGCAGATGGTCATAAGAATCGACAAATTTTTCAGCCACTTGTATCTCAAATATATAGCCTGTGGCTACAAGTGTATTTTAATGGTCTAGATGTTCAGAAACTGGCAGTAGCATTGTGAGATGCACTAATCCAATTGCTCTGAATTGTGTTAACACACTATCCTTATTTCTCTTTTTGACCTTGTGCAGCTTCTCAGAAACAAAATTAATATGTTTAGAAAAATGGCCAGAGGCAGCTGCTACTTGACAGTTCCCAAGTAAATGTTTTCAAAAGGGCATCTCACTCCCTCTGTACTTTTCATGGCCTACAGAAAAGTGAGTTGTAATTAAAGCAAGAGGTGCAAATGTTCAGAGGAAGCACCCACAAGGAAAGGCAAGTAGCATGTTATGAAGCCCATGACTCTTCATCAAAGTAACTTGATGGGTGCTTGTCAATAGAAGTGCTAGTTTAGCAGCGTTGTCAGCTTGGGAGATTTGGTGGGTGACATCTTAAGATTTAGAAAGCTTTGTGTGAAGCACCAGGAATGATGTTAGTACATGACAATTTCAGGTCAGACGTAGAGGGTGTTTTTCAAGCACTTCTACAGTCCTCATGATTGTAGAGTGAGGTCTGAATGTGGGAATTGAGTGTGTCCTAAAAACAAAAATTGAACGAGGATCATAGGATGATTCAGGTTGTAAGAGACCTTGGGGTGTCCCCAGTCTGACCTCCTGCTCAAAGCAGATCAGCGATAAGCTCAGACTGGGTTGCTTGGGGCTGCATCCAGATGACTGAAGCCTGCACAACCTTTCTGTTTGTCTCGTTGCACTGACTTGACTCCCAAGGTATTTCTCTAATAAAATCTCATTACTGAACCAATATCATTGAGATTTGGACCTCATTCTTACACACTGAAGTCTGGCAATACCTTTAGCCATCTGTTGGAGCTCAGTGCTAGCCAGAGGATTCAGCACTGTGAGATCACTCCATCGTGTTTGTTTTTCATTTAAATACTAATAGCTGGTTTCAACTACATAGCAAAAAGGTGGATTAATCTTATGCTTGATTTTTGACAGAGAAACTGATGAGGGAGTCTATAATTAGGTTTCATTGGAGTTTTATGAAAATGAATCTGCACTAAATTAATTTTTCAGTGGCTCTTAGTCTGTTTTGCATATTAAAAAGCAAAAAGCTTCTGAATGAATGCCTCTGTTTTTCCACCATCTCATTAGGATATTTCTCTGCTCGAAATATACAGGAGTTTAATTAGAGGCACTTGCCAATATGGAGATTAGAGAGGAAGCCCCTTTTCTAGGCCATTGCACTCATCTGAATTGTGGCCAGAACTTGGTTTCTGTGGGCCCTGAATGAGTTATATCTGGAAGAGGAGAGAAATGCAGTTCTGCTTTCTGGCTCACTGGGATTACTCCCGAGAGAAAGCCCTGGCCATACTTGCTGAGCAGGTGATGGACGATTTACGTCAGGGGCTGCATCTGTTGAATGGATGCTCTGCGCTTCTGTAACCTGGGCAAAGCCTTTTGCCTTTCTGTTCCCTTCCTCAAAGTGAATTCTGGGAAAACTTTCCCAAAGAAAGTTTTCAAGTCTATCATAAAAAAATTAGAGTCTGTTCAAAACTAATTAAGTTTCTAGGATAGCTTCTTTCTTTTACAGATGTTCTGCGTACACTCCACAAAAATTGCATGCTTTAAAAGTCTTCAGTGACACTCTTTGAGAGTCTAGAATAGGCAGTCTAAGTCGTTTCTTAGTACCTGTTAACAGGACAGCCTGAACCCTAAAGTCTCTTCTATACAGCTAATCTCATATTAAATCTGCGTCTTGGCTTGCCAACACCCTGGGTGAAATCCTAGCTCTGCTACTGTTTTGTTACTGACTTAAATGGGTTGGATTTCACTTTGGATGTTGAAGTGTGTTAACCATCCTATTTTTAAAATATGCCCTTTTTTTGGATGAAAGCATACAAGAGGGGGTTGTCTCTTTCTTCCTTAAAAATAATCCTCATTTCTACTGTAGGATAAAGTCAACCATGTCTGTCTTTAAATTTGGCGGAACCATGTAGTAAATGGTCAGCTAAATTTAAAATCCATTTTTTGGCATGAAATCTAGCAGAAGTATTTGTAAGATAAAAATGCAGTTACAGTTGATTTAATTTTCTCCTGCAAAGTAGGACACAAGTTCATGATTGAAATCTTTATTTTTAGATGATAGCATTTGAGTACTTCTGTTCATAGTTGAATAAATGGCTTGTAGTAATAAATGGAAGCAACTTATTTGATAGAAATTGACTCTAGATCACCAGTCTTGCTTGGGTTTGTTCCTTATTTAAAATAGTTAATCAGCCCATGTTTATCTCAAGCTGTCAGCTGTTGGGAAAGATGGCATCTCCTGTTAGGAAAAGCTAACAATAATAGGTTTTAGAGGCCAGTTCAGCATTTGTGGCATTTAGAATTACACCAGGTAGCTTGGCATTTAATTTTCATGAAAGGCACAGCATTGACTGACTCTGTAGTTTTCACAATATGTTATTCTGTGTAAAGTAGTGGTAAAGCAGGCATAGATATGTGAGAGCCTATCTTTGTGTAGGTCAGTTGATGCTAATTAATCTGTAGGAAAACAAACCACAGTAAAACTAGATAGTTGATACAGGATTTCTTACACAAAGAGTCAAGAAGGTTTTTGTGGGGGATTCTGTTTACCTAACTTAGTTGTCTTGGAATTACAAGTTTGGTGTAAGGTAACCAGGGTCTTCCTGTAAGTATTGGGGAAGAAGAAAGAGGGGGAGGAGTTATCTCCAGAGGTTCGTTGTCCTAAGTTAGGTATTGTACTTTCTCCTGTAACTATTGAAGAATATTCAACACGAGGTTTGGAGGAGGTACCTAGCTATCAAACAACTAAATGTTGTAATTTCTTCCCATTTTTAGGGAATTGTTTGTCCATTTTCTAAGCCGTTCAGTGGAACATTTTTTCTTCATGATATAAGCTAATAAAACGAATCATCCTCATTTTAGGTCTCTTCATAAGTCCTTGTGGGAGCAGTAACTGTAGAGGACCAGGACAGACAAGCAGTTTGTGTGCAGAAACCCTATTAATAATAGTTTTTATCTGTTCCCTGTGCAGTATTGTGTGTGGACCGATGGGCTGAACGCCCTTCTTGGGAAGGATATGTTGAGTGATCTAACGCGGAACGACTTAGACACGCTGCTCAGCATGGAGATAAAGCTACGCCTCCTTGACTTGGAAAACATACAGATCCCAGATGCTCCCCCACCTATCCCAAAGGAGCCCAGCAACTACGACTTTGTTTATGACTGTAACTGAGGCTGCCACTGAAACTTGCTTCGAAACTGGAAATATTATAACTGGAGATATATTAAAAAAAAAAAAAAAGAAGAGCGTGAGGGAAAAAGAAAACCACTTGTGCACCTTGGATTTTGGTTTTGGGGAGGGGTGTAGAAAAACTTGCATTCCTCCCTGTTCCCTGCATCCCTTCCTTCCCCATTCCCATCTTCCCCATTGCTCATCCAAATCCACATTGCTTTAATTAACTTGTAATTGCAGGCCATTGGCCTTGCTTAAGGCAAAGACTGCCACTAAGAAGCACCCTCCCAAGGACTTTTTTTACATTTTTAATACTGGAATAGACATTCTTAACTAAAGGACGATGTTATCAAACTGCATGCCTGTGAAACCCACTTGGCAGGGCAGAGGCTTTAACTGGAAGGAGGAGGGAGGTAGGGAGCAGAAGCAGCTACTGTAAGCAGAAGATTTCCCCAGACACTCCCAAGAGTCTGCTCACAACTGAATCCAATGCAATGATGAAAATCGTTAACTGCTTCCCAGTGCTTGCACCATTCGTCACTGTCATTATTCTTTCCACTGCATCTCAACTCTTGCCACCAGCCTTCACCCAACTGATCAGCTCCCAGAACGGAAAGTCTTCAGGTTTTTGCTGTACCATACGCTACAATGCTACAACAGCTTTTAACTTCTTTTCCTCCCAGCTCTTAAATAACCCCACACTATCAGATCACTCGCACAAACTGTGTATGAAGCCACTAGTGTGTCCCATCCCTATAGTGTTCCCTAAGCCTCAGTTGCCTCTCAAATTGGCTTGTCGCTTTTCGAAGTGATTTTTATTTTCTTGGTCCAAAGTTCAACAGTAATTTCCACAGATCAATTACAACTGCCAGACATCCAGGTTTACATTGTTGTTGTTGCTACAGTGTTACAAATTTGCAAGGGATTTTTTTTTTTTCAAATTTTGCCAAATTTAGGGATTTTGCCAAACAAATATATTTAATGAAAAGTAATTTCATTGTGAGTACTTTTGGGGGACAATATTTTTAATTAATTTCCATTTGGAACATTTGCCCTGAAGGGAAAAAATAGTATTTCCCTTCAACTTCACTGTTGAATAAAAATCTGAGTTGTGATGATTCTTGGAACTTTGTTTTTCTTCTGAAGTTGTCTTTTATTCTTTATGGGTGCTAGCAATTCTGAAGTGTTTGGTACAAAGAGGAGCAGGAAAGGTAGAACCTTTCTTATCTGCATCTGATTTAATTTACTTGTTTGTTTGTCTGGATGAGATGTATCTCTGTTACCATGGGTGTGTGAGCCTTCCTGTGAGAAGGACCCTTTGTGCAATCTGAAATCACAGCATACTGATGTGCTCATGGTCAGTTTAAGGCTGCTGCCTTTACCGTGTGTGCTGGCGTAACTGTGTTCCTGTATTTCTGTTTCCTCCATTGAGAGTGTGTCTGGCTGCTGCAGATTGGTACTGGGGAAGTTTGGGCTTTGCAGGATGGATTCCCTCCCTCCTCATGTTCTTCTAGGTATTTCACTAAGTTCAAAATCTCTTACTCCAAAACGCTGGGTCTAGATCTAAAGGAACCCACCAGCCCTTTCCCTGCCACCGCACAGGCTGAAGACAGATGTTTATTTGTGTGAGTTCCTCTCCTACCCAGGCCCAGCTGAAAACAGCTGTCAAGGGGGGTTTATCGAGGTTTGTCAAGGGGTTTTATCAGAGCTTGTGCTAGTGAGAAGCCTAGAGCGTGGTTCCAGTTTAGACTGATGCAGAAGACCTCAACTGAGGTGACCTTTGCTCCATCCAGCCAGCTCTGGGGCAAACATCCTGACTGATCTCACACCAGGTGAGGAGAGAAATGATGTCCTACAAGTGCAATGAAAAGGAGGATGAGGAGAATGTTGTATGAATTCAAGCGTGAGGGTCCTAACAAAGGTACCTTCCTGAAGCTGTGTGTGCAGTATTTCATGAATGCCTTGGTCTAACGAGGAGGCGTAAGTTGGTTTAGGTGGTAATGGATGGTAAAGTAAGGAAAAAAGATACTCTGAGTTAAACACTGGAGTAGGAAGCTACAGTGAACTGTGGCCTAAGAGAAGATTCAGGCTGAATGAGAACAGGCATGTGCAGCATGACATGTGGGAGTTTGAGATGTTTTATTCTCCAGAGCATTATCAGACTATAGCAAAGGGAGTCAGGGGTCAGGAATGAGTGGAAGCAAAGGCACTGCCTGCCACAGGGGATTTTGGAGGGGTCCTGGGGGTGGGGGATGGAGGTAGGAACACGTTTCTTTACAAGACACTGATGCTGCCTCTTGTCTGTGTGAGGACAAGACTCGGCGCAGAAAAGAGAATCTGAGTTGTTTTATTAATCTCCCTGACCCAGCTGGATGGCTTGGCTGTGCATAAGCTTTGCTTTTTATTTACAGACTGCAGAGCTGGTGCTTCAGATGGGTATTGCTCATTGTCAAAAGAAACACCTTTCACTCCTAAGTGATAAGAGCCAAACGCTGCTGGTTCAGTGGCAATCCAGTGCCGTAATCTTAGCAGGTAGGCGTCTGTGTGACAATCGGAAAGGAGCAAAGAAAAACCCTCCTCCGGGGGACAACTTGAGCAGGAGGGAGAGGTTAGACTTGCCTCCCCCACTAAGGTGAGTGCCCCAGGCTGCACACCAAAAGCCATGGAGAGGTGGTGGGAAAAGAGCTGGCAAGCCAGCTCTCAGTTTCCTCTCGCTTGCCCTGGGACTCCGCAGGGTGGGCACAGCCTGACCGGGGGTCCAGGTCCGGGGCCGCCAGGATGCCGTGGCACTGCCATGTGGCTCTAGCTCACCCCTTCCTGCAGCCCTGCATTACAGGAGCCCCATATCCTCGCATGGCCCAGCTCTTTGTATGGGTTAGGCATTGCGTGGGCCAGTCACGTGAGCAGGCAGGCTAAATTTGTCACACACCCCCCCCCAGGTGTCCCACCCTGCCATAAGAAAGAAGAGGCTTGAGAGCTGTGTTGGCGTAATAGCCCATGCAGCTATTTTAAAAGCGCTCCCACAGCAACACGAAGGGCCATGATGCAAACAAGAATCCTGCCTTCAGTTTCTAGAGCTGTCATACAGGCTCACTTCACCATTATGAAATTTTAAAAAAAAAAAGTTTAGTGATGAACGAGTATCCTGCTGCTTCCCATTCATTTAAAAAAAAAAAAAAGAGAATGAAAATGGCAAATTCATTTGCTCATGCTGTTGTGTGTTCCGGAAAAAGCTTTTAAGGCTTCATATTCAAGGAGCTGCAGCAGGAAAAAAATTTTCTATTGAAGTTTCTTGTATAATTTCAAAACATTAAGTGGGTAATTGCTTGTAAAAGCCATAAAGGNACGAAAGGGAGGAGAAGCAAAACCCCCTCCTAGCAGGGGGAGACAGGGCGAGAGGGGCATGGGCATGAAATGCCCCTGAACGCCAGTCTGCTTTTTGGTTGCTTGTCGTTGCATTGGGTTACA
This sequence comes from Scopus umbretta, assembly GCA_013400535.1. Taxonomy (NCBI): domain Eukaryota; kingdom Metazoa; phylum Chordata; class Aves; order Pelecaniformes; family Scopidae; genus Scopus; species Scopus umbretta. Next base: position 83,830 of record VZTL01051302.1, on the reverse strand, counting down.
ACGATCGGAGGTGGCTCTGATGCATCCAGCTCTACAGCAGTGCAAGCTGCTAATCCTGATCAATAACCAGCAATGGAAGATGTTGGGAGTAGGAGGACACTGTTGTACTGCCACATCCCCCCCTTTCTCTATTGTTGCTGCTGCTGCACTGACAAGTAAATGCCATTAGCTTCACTGTCATGTGAAAGTCGTTCATCTAAGGAGCGTAACAAGATGAATGTGAAATTTTACCCCCTTCTTGTTTCATTCCTCTTGAGAGTTTAAAAAAAACCCAAACATCTAGCCCTTAAATCTAGCCCTTACTGACCTCGGGATGTCTTAGCTGTCAGAAACAAGGCTGGAATACTAAGCATCTGACACAAGAAAAGAGCCCTTCCCCTTACAGCAGCACCAAGGAGCTGCCAGTGGAAAGGATTTCCCACAATCTCTGCATGCTGCTGAGGGTAAAACCACTGCAAACTCTGAAAGACATTCATAGGACAGAGTTTTTGTCACTTACTGCTGGCTGAGCTGTTACTGCTTTCTCCAGAGCTTGCTAAATCAGGACCAGACTTGCTCCGTGCTCCCTCCCTCACTAGATGATAATTAAATTTGAATATTAAGCATCCGCGTGATTTACACAAGTTCCCTGATTAACAAAGCACTTAACCATGCAGCAAAAGGGGCTTGATTTCAGTTTGATAAACAGGCACCTAAATTTAGGTGGGTGCCCATGGACCTGGCTGGATCAGGGCCTGTGTGAGCCGAAAGGCCGTTTTACCTGTTACTGAGTTTTTGCTACATGCTTGGAGGCAATGCAAGTACTGATGTTTCCGTGTGATGTGTAATTGGATTGGGTACCGCTGGTTACTTCAGGAGGTTGAACAAGATGCTGCCTGATTATTCAACATCACTCCAGCTGCTTCACGCATCTCTGGGACTTACGCAGAGGTAAAAGTATTGAAAAGGGAACCCCTTTCTGTTTTAAATCAGGCTGAAACTTGAGAGGGGAGTGGTGTCAAAAGGGCAAGTTTTTTAGGGCATGACCAGGTGTAAAACGGGTGTTGGAAGAGCCATGAATTTTTATAGCAAGGTGATTTCAAAGTGCTGATTCAGGGAGCGCTGTCCTGTGGCAGCCTCACAAGGGCAAGGTTAAAAGAACTGGAGACAGTTTCAAACTCATTTAGTAGCATATATTTACATTTTATTTTCACTTCTAGCTGGGAGGCCTTGAAGGTCTCTGAAGATCAGAGCTGGTCTGATGATGCTTAGCTTGCAGGGACACACATAGGGCAAAGGAAACATTTCATTAGCCATTCTCCAAGTGGGAAGATTGCTATTGGAAACAGAAGAGCTTCCTGAACTGATGTGTTCTTTCAATGGAGAATTTCTCAGCTTTAAGGTAGCCACCTCACTGGAGGTGTTAAGTGGAGATAGAATCATAGAATGCTTTGGGTTGGAAGGGATCTTTAGAGGTTATCCAGCCCAACCCACCTGCATTAAGCCGGGACATCTTTAGCTAGATCAGGTTGCTCAGACTTCCTCCAACCTGACCTTAAATGTTTCTAGGGATGGGGCCTCTGCTCCCTCTCTGGGCAACCCGGTCCAGTGTTTTACCACCCTCAGTAGCTGTTGTGGTTTTAGACTGTCTTGGAAGAGTCAAACAAGCCTCCTCATGTTGGCAGCCTCAGCCAAACCCTCTCTCTTCCTATTTGTCTCTTGTTATAGACCATTTCCTATAAGATACGATTTTCAGGACAGTCATGAAGCTGGGGGACCCGGTGCTGCCTGTCCCAAGCAGGAGGCCAGCCTTGAGTTTCATCCCAGGGAGGGTATGACCACAAGACAGCAGTGCACATAGAGGATGGGAGGGAAAAGAGACACCTGATATAATTTTGCCAAGGAATGCAGCCAAGGGCAGGCATTCTTTCCTGTGACACTTAAGGATGTGTCTTGAATGACTTTATTTCAATTGTCATTAGAGGATTTTGCAGCCTGATTGAGCACTGCAGTTAAACTCTCCCTTGATGAAACCACGTGGGTCTAATTTTAATCTTGTAGGCAACATGGTGTTCAGCCTAAACTGATTATGTCTTGGGACTCCTCTGGGTTATCATGAGGGGGTGGGAGGCTGGTTGTCTTTTGCTTAATAAGAGGCAGTGGTTTTTTTTATGAGGTGTGTCTGTATCCTCTCAGTTTCTCTTGAAGTGCCTCAGATTTAATATCCCCTTCCCACCCACCTCCCCCAAGGGGAGAAGGCACCCCGGAGAACTTTGCTTTTCCAGCAGCCGGCCATGAGCAGGTGGGAGGCTGAGCCTGCAGGACTTCATTCCCTGTCAATTAGCAGGGACTTCGTTGTGTCGGGATAGTTTTTGAAGAAGTCAGGAAAAGTAATGTAGGAATCTGCCAGGCTTCAAAAAAAAAAAGTTTTCCACAAATGCTTAAAATGAGGACACCAAGGATGTGGGTACAGTACGTTGTGCAAAGCTGCTGACTGCTTGCATCCTTCCCAGAGGAAAATGTCTCATCCACAGGGTTTTCCCAGGGCACAGCTCCCCCCTTCCCCACCAAGAAGCAGAAGCATGGTGCATTTGAAAAGCTTGGAGATGAGAGCAGGGAAACATGTGAAAGGTTCCTTTGCCAGGAGTATGACATTTAAAGAGTGCCAGTAGGATTATTTTGGCTGTTTTTAACCCGTGCTGGTCCCTCTGCACGTATTGCTTGACTCACGATACCCTCTGTCAGTCTCTGACCTTTCTTAAAGCCCTGGGTTTCCCCTTTCTGTCCCCTGCCCGAGGTGGGTACAGTGATACCTTACACCTATCCACCATTTCATCTATCCCAAATAGTTAAAGTGCAACCCAGCCAAGCCAGCTTTCACATAAACATCCATCTCACGTGCTTGGTTCTCTCATTTCCAGTACAGTTCAAGGTCCACTGAAAACTGAAGTTGAGGCATTAAAATGGGCTGGCTTGTAGATGGCTTCTCCGGCATCCAATAAGGTTGTTTTCAGCCCAAGCTTTTCCTTCAGTGAGGACCTTTACCGAGTCCTCCAGTGATCCTCATAAAACCGGTAACGAGCTTAGCATTGCCGAGCCTCCAACTTCTCATCAAATCTGACAGCTCTCCAGGTGGATGCACACACACAAACACATGCATGCACACACAGGACACAAGTGCCTCAGATCCATTTCCCCAGAAAACCAGTCTGAAACTTGCATGTTTACAGCTTCGCAGTGTCAGATGCTCCAGCGCGCAGCATCAAGGTGAGAGGGGATGGAGGAAGTGAGAGCTGGGAGCACCCTGATGGAGGCCGGCCGGTTAGCAGGGCTGTGCAGGAGGGGACATGGGGAGAGGAGGTTGGGGCAACATGAATGAGCAGCCAACCTCACCATCCGATATACCTTACACCTGCAGCCATGCTCAGACGCAAAGATAAAGTGAGGGTAACTCCTAAGAGCAGGCAACAGCACCAAATTGCTGTGTATGTGCAGGACAGTGGGGAACCAGGAAAAAAGTATTGTGCAAGACAAGGCAGCCTTTCTAAGGCCTTATTTTACATTTTTATTGTTATTTTTAATGATGGCTATCATGCCTTGTGGAAGTGCCCTGTTGGCATTAGCCTGTGCCATCATTGCATTTTCATCACCTTGAATCCACTGCAAGAAGTTCAGGGAGAGGAGCATTGCTGCGATGCTGAGCTGGCTAGGAAAGGGGCAGTGGAATGATGTCCCATTGGAAAAAGCCACTGAAGGAAAATTAACATGCACACAAAACCTGTGAGTTTAGCTGAATCATTGATTTGGGAAGGGAAACCCAGAAGCTAAACCGGCTGAAACTTGCTGCTCAGATGGCTTTTGGCATGCCATGGATCACGTTTCTCCTTCTGTAAAGAATTAGTGTTTCAGGGCTTCTTTTTAGTTCTAAGATTTAAAGTGCTATAGAAAGTTGTACCTGAAAGAAAATGTGACTCTTTTTTCCTTTTTCTAATTTTCCACTTTCTATTAGAAATTTTGTAGCTTTTTTTTTATTTATTCTTACTCCCCCAGAAAAGACGGCAAATTGCAGCAGTCTGGATACCCTCCCCCTAGTCAGAAATTCTGACCCAGGACCTCCAGCACCAAACCTACACTACCTGAGGAAAACCATCGTGCCTGCCCTTATAGCTGGCTTGCAGTAAAAAGGTATACATAACAAGTCCATCAACAGTAACTCATGTAGAATGAATTGCAGTATTTTCACCCAAATATATTTCTGACAAGCTGATTTGATGACAAAAGCAGTCTAAGCCCCCAACTTTTGCTGCATACAAAGGGCTGGCCACAGCCATGAATTGAAACTGTGCTCGTGGGGAAAAAGAAAAACGAAAGCAAGCAGCAATTGCCTTCATTGATTTGGTTTGGTTTTAACCAAACCTGAGTCACTTTTAAACTCCCTGACTTCAGGAGGCTTCTTAGCAATGGGCTTCTGAAGACAGGTTCCTGAATTAAGCTAATTGTCAAGCAACTGGCAAGTATTCATTCAAATCACTCTGGCTGGCAAAAAGAAAAAAAAAAAAAAGGAAAGGGTTGTGGATTTAATAATTTTGTTCATGCAGAGCAAAGAAATTAAACACAGCCGTCAGTGGCACTGTGCTCAGCCTGGACCTGAGCACTACCTTGCGCTTGATGGCCCTGCGAGGTGTCCCATCTACGCCAGGACGAGCATCAAGAGCCTGCTGTGCCAGGCAAGCCCTTGCCAGCAGGGAATTTCTGCCTGCAATTTTCTAGTGCTTTCCACAGTGTAGTTTCCCAGAGGTTTATACAAGGAGGAGCAAGCTGTCAAGCAGGCAGGAGGTATGGCGGGGGAATTGCTTTCTTCTCCCATTTTGATGAAGCTTGATGGACCCTTGATGCTGAGTTTTGCAGGGACTGAGCAGGGTACCGATACAGAAGCACCGCAGAGCCTCTTAAAACTGACTTCCCCTCGCCCCTGAGCAGAGGCACTGATGGGTGATTTAGCACGGTGCCTTGCTGGAGGGGTGCTCTGGAGGAGGCGGTTTGAGTGTCTTTGCACCGTCTGCCCAGTGTGCAAATTCATCCATGAGAGCCAAAAAACAGTGGCTTTGCCTTGTGGGAGCCATCTCCAGGCACCCGATGGCTCTTCTCTCATGCTGCTGAGTAGGGCTGCTGTCTAGGAAAGCCATCTTGGGGTGAGCAAGCGGTTCCTGCTGCCGTCAGCATACCTGCAGTGTGCGAGCCCCGCGCACCCCTGTGCCAGGTCCAGGAGCCCAAAGGTAGCTCCTTCGGGCCCCAGCATTGCTGGACAGGGCTGAAGCTGTGCTTCACGGGCAGTAAAGGGAGGGAAAGCATGTCTATAACTGCCTGGTTGGCCAAGTTGCTGCTGGAAATTAGTACCTTAGTGCTGCTGAGACTGTCTTGTCTTTCTAATGGCATATCAGGTCACTCAAGATGCTGTTGGAGCACAATTTTACACTGTGTGTTGGAAAAGAAAAAAATTACGGTACGGTGAGATGAGAACTCATAGGTGCTCCCCATTTGTTAATGGACTTGTAATTCTCTTGCTGACACATTAGCGCATTAAAAAGGCATTTTCCAGGCTCTTGAATATGTTAGTGAAGGCCCATTTCCATCAGCTTTCTTTACACTTTCCCAGCTTCTGAAGCCTGCTGATGCAGGCTGCTGTGGGCAACCATCCCTGTCTCCCAGCCAGTTCAGTAATGCACCGTGTCTTCTTACAGCACACCCTGAATGGTGAATGGTAACCCATAACCCTACAGGGGCATTTTCTAACACTAGCCAGAAGTGCAGCACCAGGTATCGTTTGGTCTAGGGTGTATTTGGATGCCCACATCCCAGTTGAAGACATTAAATGTTGTTTCCCTTACTGCTGTGGTGAGGATTTGAGCCAGGCTGGAATTTACTCATGAAATATCCCGGAATGAAAAACAGAAGTTAATCTTTTTGGGAGATAGGTATGCTTATCTTCAAGAAAGGAACTGCATTAATAAAGTAACAGAGCATTTGATTCTACTGTTGCAATTAAGATAATAAATATTCATCTCTGAAAGACAGAGGTGGATGTGAGGATGATAAAACAGGTGTGCGAGACTGGAGTGACAGGTGCTGAATAACTCATGAGGAGAATCCTGGGATTTAGTGATGGCATCAGGAAATTTAATGTCTTACATGAGCCATTCCCTGCAAACAGAGAGAATAAGTTCTGTTCTGTCCCGGTGATTCCCCCTGGTATGAGCACAAAGAATAGCTCCCAGCAGCCTGTCACACTTGGGACAAATACAGGATTAATAGTGTTTGGTGTTGGCCTGTACCCTACCTGCCTCATTGTGGTCTGAACCTCCAGGGGATGGGAAGGTCTTATTAATTAATTCTCTTAATTCAAGCACCTGTAACTGATTTATATGCAGTCTAGGGCCTGATCCTGCAGGGCATGAGTTGAATTTGGCAAGGCCGCCCAGCTTTCCAAATCCCCAGAAAAGGGGAATTACTGGATCTTATGCTGCAACGTAAGCAGCAAAGGTATTTGGGAAACCTCTGCTGGTTTTTCCCCAGTGCAGCTAACACCTGGTATTTGTTGCTCATTGGTGCTGCAGATCCAGCTCAGCCAAAATTCATCTTCTAGGGATGGCTGCATGCCTGGTCTCATCCATGGGTAACAGCGCGGTCTGGAAGAAGATGGGAGAAAACTATGTCAGGAGGAGCAGGGGATTTTGCTGCTCAAGGATGCAAAGGACGAATCGTCCTTCTTGCCAGGGGAGGCAGAGATTCGGCCTTTCGGCAAAGGCTTGAGCTGGTCCCTGCCAACTGCTCTGTCAGCTCGGCATGCCCTGTCCCCAGACCCGCTGCAGTGACCAGCCTGCTTCTAACGAAGGAAACAACTCATCCCAGGGATGGTTCTAGCAAGCACGTGCGCGCCCACTACGTGGATGGGAGCTGACATCATGCTCTCATTCCTCTCTTTCAGGCGGTAGTACCACAGTGCTGGGTTACACCTGGGAAGCTGAGGGGCCAAGCAGTGGAAACACAAGTGGGGCCAGCAGCTGAGGTTCGGTGGTCCCTGCCCTCCCCGGATGACGAGACCAGTAGGGGTGATGGATAGGCCATTCAACGGGTCACAGCAGCTTTCCTACTCTCAGCTGGATCACCAAAGAAATCAAGTACCCAAACAATCGGGCAATATTTTAAAATGAATGGTAACAATAAGCCCTTGTCCTGCTGAGATTGCAGCTCCAGAGCTTGTTCTGCAGCTTAACCTCTCCACTGCCGGCAGGGATGAGGCCACAGCCAGGCAGGGTCCTTCCACCCCTGCAGGCACAGCTTCCCTGCAGGGATGGCCACATCCTGCCCTCTTCCACCCTGGGGCACAATCCTGCCTGGGCAGCTCACGAGCAAGCCCAGCAAACCTCAGCAAAGACATTCGCTGGAGGAGCGTCCCATGCTGCCTAGTGCCCTGACCCAGAGCCACACACCTCTGCCATGACCACTGTGCTCTAGGAGGGATAGCAAAGTGTCCCTTGCATCCCTCAGGACAGTGCCTGAAGTAAACAAACATATGTATTTGTATTTGTCTGTCATCTAGGGTGTGAGATAGAAGTACAAACAGTCATAAAAATTACAATTAGCTCCAAAATTAATTTTTAAAATTGAGAGAGACCAATCCTGTCAAGCCCCTCCTTGAAATGCATAATAAGGCATTTCAAGATTAATTGTCCTTTTGAATACATATTGAATCTTTCCTTCCCCTTGTATTGCAGAGATGCCAAGAAAACCCCCATGAAAGTCCTTGAATTAACTATTGCAGATAAATAAACTAACAGATAACATCTTTTTTCATTAGTAAGGCGGAAAAAGAATTTGCTTCCATTTTTTTCTTTCCCTGTAAATGTGACAGAAGAAATGTCTTTCCAGATAGGCGTCTTTTCTACCAGGACGTATCCAGCATGTGCACATGAATGTGTACATGTGGAGTCTTTCCTTCATTGAAAATAGACAGTAATTCTGCCTGTCGCACTACCCTTCTCTAAAAATGCTGAAAGCATGTATTTATGTTATGGCAGTATTGCTTGTGGTATGTCCCAAGTGCCCCAAACAGAAGTGAGCAGCTTTAAGAAATTATGAAAGCCTTACCTACCTGTGTACAGGGAAAATTCACCATTAGGGCAAATATAGTAAAAGGCTTATTTTGGAGGGGTTATTCTCTCTCAGAAATGCCTTAGGAGAGAGCTACGATGGGAGCGGAAGCATGGATGCCCCCAGACAGTCAACACGGAGAGGCAGCCAGCACCACCAAGAAGGCTGAGGACCCACCAGTCTGAGCACTACTGAGAAGGCTGAGGACCCTGAAGGCCAAGTGGTACCGTCTGAGTGAACACGCTATGCCAAGGGGAAAAAAGTCCAAAGTAAAGGTGAGAATGAAAGAATCCATAACATATTCACTTTATAAGCAGTGACAATTAGCAGGTCAAATTTTAGTGGCTGAGGCCTTGGGTCAGGGTATCCCAGCAATTCAGATTTTAAAATTTGCCAGATTTGGGGGGAGGATGTAGCTGGAAACCTTGCTGGCTATCCTTCCTATTGCAAATCCAAAACAACACTTCAGACAGTCCGTATTCACAATATGTTCTGCTTTATCTTTCTGAGAGGAAGGGAATGATTCATTTTCACCTGGGTACCGTAATCTCCCACCATCAGGTAAGCCTTCCTGGCATATCAGCGCGCTTTCCTATGGCCTGCTTGCTCACCAGCTGCACTAGGGACAATGAAAACCATGTTCAGAAAGCCTGAACAGCGGCTCGACAACAGTGTGTAGGAGATATGCCAAACAGCACGCACCTCTAGGGCAAGGGAATACACCTCTGACTTTTGTCTCCTGATGCTCTTCTGAGAGCTGCAGCTAAACATGGAGGAGCTCTTGTGGTCCAGAGCATCCTCCCTCCTGCATCCCAGGTAGAAATGTTTAGCATCCTCTTCAGAAAACAAGCCCACCATGCTAGGGAAGCCCTTTAGTGAAGTGGATCCTCCTCAAGGATGCAGGGGAGCACCAAGGATGCCATTCCGGGCACTGTGCACAGGCAGAGTAGGGGCTTGGGAGCCCATGGAGCAGCTGACATTCTTGGCAGGAGCAGGATTGGTTCACCTCTCTGAAAACACACACAGTTGCCTGATAAATATAGCCAGAGAGTTTTAGATAAAAGTTACAGCTTACCTTCATCTGCAATGACTGTAGTTATTTTTGCTAGTCATCAAAAGAAACTGCTGGATATAGGATTAAAGCAAAAGAATGATGTAGATGCATGAATTATGAATTTTTCATCACGAATTATTGCCTAAAATAGCATGATGCACCAACTACATCTAGGGCAAGTGTTCTCTAGTTTTGAAGGGCTGGAAATTGCACCAGCTTCAGGGAAAAGAAATAGTTTCTTTGCATATCCTAAAAAAAAATGGGGCAACTTTCCTTTACCTATTTAGAATCCAATAGTTCCTAATCTCTGTACACAACTTTTGCCACAGCGATTCTTCTGGGTTTTGGCTGCTCATCTTGAAAGGCTTCACAGGGATTTGATTTTCAGAAGGTCAGTGCTAAGCATTTGCCAAAACCCAGCTGTCAGGAGGGGAACAGAGAACCAAACAGTGAGACACCCAAACACAGATGGTCACTTTTGGGCAGCAGAATGACTTTCTGTATTTTTCCTACCTCTTCTCATTTCGTCATCACCAAATACCCAGGAACTTGCAATATGGGATCATTAAAATTTCTTAACCAACTTTCATGGTTTCCACAGCAGAGCTCTGGGGCAAAAGACTTCCTTCTCAGGGGACTCTCAAGGCAGGAATTTGGCTACAGAAGACTACAGAGGGTGAAAAGGGGAAAGACTGGATAGAAGAAAAACACCGGTGGGACCTAGGTACCCAGATCACTGGATAGCTGCATAAATAACTTTGTTAATTGTGACTAGGGCTCCCAGGCTTACCTATCTCAGTGTTAACCCCAAGCACGCTGATGGGACACCTGCCTATATGCTGTGCTCCATTTCTGCCCCAGCCCAAGAGAAACTTTGGTCTACTGCCTGCCCATCTCCTAATACAAATGAAATTCCCTACCTTGCACATTATCTTTTATCTGGACTTTTACCAACACCACTATTGCTGTATCGCTCGGAGGCAAGATTATTCAGACTCCCCGCCAGGGATCTGCAGCATAACCACTGCACAGAAAGAAGCACACCCATAGACCTCAAATAGAGATGTTTCCAATAGGCATGGCATAGATTTGGGCATACCCAGCTGTACAACTATTATCATTTTTGCTTCTTGGAAAACATCTCTTGGCATCTGATAGCTGCTAGAAGCGGCTGCTGGTTTGTGTTCAATTCAGGGCCCGGAGATCTCCAGAACATACCTGTTTTCTTCCTTGGCTTTATGTGATGAGAATTTAGTGAAGAGTGACAGGCTTTGCTGCTGGGGTCTCTGTCTGCCATCTTTTTGTGAGACTGAGAGCTGCTTTTTTTGGTCCCCAAAATGCATTTCCACTTACTCATCCTTCCAGAAGCAATGGAGAGGTTCCCTTTTCCTTTGGGAGGTGAAGTTTGGAGGGTGAAAGTCGCTCAGTCCCCACTTTGTTATCTTCTGGGCATAGTGTTAGACCAAGATGTTTACTCGTATATTTTCATTTTGAGAAATGATGCCAACGAGGGGAAGGAGTTTTACTGGAGGTTCTTTAACACTATCAAGCTTTGTTGTTAATTTATGTTGGTTGCTTTAAATACACATAAATGCTGAGTCTAAATGATGAATGGTGGTGAACAAGTAACCGGGAGACAAAATCCACAAATACTCCAGTGTTAATTTGTTTTCTAAGCCAGGAAGATGGGGGAGATACTACTTCTGTGTCACACTTCAGTAAAGCCCTGGGTAACATTCCTGAGTCCTCCTCTCTCTACTTATTGGCTGGTTGTACAGCATTCACCCTGCATTATTTAGGCGAAGAAAAGAGAATCTCTTCTCTGGTGTCCACCAGCTTTGTTAAAAAAAAATAAAAGAAAAAAAGGTCAGGAAAACCTGAAACATACTTTTTTGTGCCTGTGGATGTATCTTTGCAGAAAAAGGAGGTGGGTCCAGCATCAGCAGGTTTGGAGCACTTTGTCGTGGCAGACGGATTGATTTGCAAGGTAGAAGATTGCCTGCTCATTTTGTCTGAACAATTTAGCTGGCTAGACTTTGCTAATGCATATGCCTATACCCCTCGTATTTGATAAACCTTGTACTGAGCATGTATCAGGGTTCAAAAAGGATTCAGTAACTCATTGAAAGATATTACAGCTCTTTTTATATGCATCCAGAGCAAGAGCAGAAAGATGTCAGAAAGGTATTATAAGAGAATGAACATTTACCTGAAATGCTATTTATATTTCATTGAATTGACTGAAAAGGACCGCAGAAGGCCAATAATGAGCGAGGGAGGCAGGCAGGCAGGCAGGCAGCCATCCCACCGCACACAAAGGATGATGTCTTGATGGATGATTTAATGACTCCAACGTGTGCGGAGGGGCCAGAGACCAGGGGCGTTCAGGGGACAGCTAGAGTGGGGAAAAAAAATGTGATGCGGTGCCTGCTTTCTCCCTCGCTTACAGTTTGATGGTCCTTGTGCTGCTGGTTTTGATTCTCACAGGGCCATTCCTCATCGCGATGGCAGGAGTCATGCCTGCCTTCTCCAGGTCCAGGGCTCTTTTGGGATGAATTAACTCATGAGACTTGCATCGAGCCCCAGCACATCCCTCAGAACGAGCCTGAACAAGCGCAGTTGTGATTAACCAAGTATTTTCCCTAATGCCCAAATTTCTGGAATGAGCCAGAAAAAAAGGAAGATAGAGCACTGAGTCTGAAGCTGGGAAGAGATAAATCTGGGGGATGCCTGGCCAGGGTAAGAAAGCAGAAAGAAGGAAGAAAGGTTTTCTGAATGCAGAGCCATTTTGGAGAGGCATGTTTCTGGTTTACGGTGAGGTGACTACGAACGGTGGTAATTAAAACCAGCTGCCCATGTCATCTTCTCATATAAATGCAAGACTAAGCCATCGATGTCAGACATCAGCATAAAATCTGCTGCAAGTGAAAAGACAGACAAGTGCAAATAGGCCCTCCATGAATTTTCAGTGATTGATCTGAAAGATCAAGTGCTAAGGTCTGACCTCATGCCTGAGTTTGGCTTGCCTGTATAAGACCAGATTATCAATGAGATCAGTGCAATCTTTACTGACTGTAACCTCAACCTCAGCTTGTTTGAGTTAGTGGATATATAATCCTCCAAATGCTTTGAGTACTTTCATACTGCCTGACTTCTCCACAGAGCATGAAAACTCTGTACATGGCTGGCTGGCCAGTGACTTGCTTAATTAATATTTGAAAAATCAGCTTGCGCTGCCTTTGCATATTCATCTATGGATGATGGATGCTATCCCTGCAGGGCCATTTTGCTGATGGAAACTGTCCAGCTCACCTGCAGGTCTTTTATTATTGAAGCAAATCAGTGAAACATCTCTTTGAAAAGAGGGGAAAAAAAAATCCCCCACCCTATTACTGAATTGTGAAGTGCCATCAATGGTACATATGTTGTACAGGTCCCGTTTCTGAGCACAGAAGTCCCAGTATGAGCCTCAAACAATATGTTTAAATAATCTTGTGAACTTTGGTATGTGCTAAAAATGCCTCCGATTACATTTACCACTGTTCCCTAACCCAAACACTGGGAACAATTATCTTTTATTGGCACATGTTCCGTGTTGAGATCAAGAGGCTGTCGAGCTGCATTTCTTTTATTTGCATTACTGGAGGAAAGATCAAATGGAACAAACGTGAACAAACATAATCAAACATATATTTTTCTTCTCCTTTGATGTCGTGTCTCTCCCCTTGTAAACACTTATAACCTGACAACATCTGGGCAAGCTTTTCCCCCTCTGCCATAGCTTCAATCAGTGCTAAACAGGGAGCCTAATAGGGGGTTACATTTCTGACAAAAACCCGATGCAATAGCAATAGCTCTGCAGGGATCGATGCAGTAGACTGGATTTTGGCTTGCCTAGCAGGCTACTAGCTATTTATGGCAAGGCAATAATGGGTTAAAAACACCATCATGCTGAGTTGGTAATGCTTGGCTCTTACTTCTTCAGGATTTAAATGAGTACCCAAACAGCAGGGCAGTGCGGAGTCTGTCCCAGGCTTCCTGACTTGTACTTACAGCTGGCTCCCAGCGACTGTGTTATCCAGGGGTTCTAGCTAAGCCTTTCTAATTAGTCCTTTCTCACTAATATTGCCACACCTTCTTGCTCCTTAATTGCCAGAGTTGTTTCTTTTGTCTAAATAATAGCAAGAATTAGGTCCTCTTTAGATCTGAAAAGGCCCACAATTGTGCCCACACAACTCAAACTGCAACATCTATGTTGGTAAGGTTACTTCTGAATTTATGGTGTCATCCGCACGTAGTAAGAGCACAACAGCCAGGTTTGTTTTTCTGCACTAAACCTGATCAAGTAAGGAAATGTACTACATTGCCAGTAATGCAGCTGTATTTTTCACGGGTTCCCTATCTGAAAGGCCTAAGTGTCTTATTCCCACATTTTGTTATACCCCAAACTGAGGTAAGTCGTGTCAGTGATTTACATTCCAAGAGCGCAGATATCAACAGCTCTTGCAAGCTGGGACAGTTAATTTCATTAAAGGTTGCAGAATAAAGGATAATCAGCTACAGCTTGGCAATAGTTTGGAACAAATTTGCAGATATGAGTATAGGAAATATTGGTTTAAATGCTTTCCCTGCAGCTTTGAATGACAATGAGATGGAGAGAGAGTCTGAAATAGATGCATAACTTGAACTGCAAGCAGCAACTGATAAGGAAACTGGGGCAGAGGGAATGACTCAGTTGGCTGTGGTGCAGTACGAAATCCACATGGGGCTTTGGAAATGTTCATCCATGCCAGTGATAATGCACCAACCGCGGAGATGATTATGACAGTCAGAGAAATTCAGAGAGCAGTAATGAAAAATAACCAATGCAATGAACCAGTGGGAACTTCAGAGTCAAAGGGCACAAAGGACAATGTTTTGAAAATAAAAGGAAGAAAAGGGACTGAGAGGATCTTTGATCTAAAGGTTTCTTCCTGCAGGTTTTATCTCTCCAGACACAAAAATACAAGGCTTATGTCTGTTCCCTTAAGAACTGAACAACACGTCTAGGCGGGGGAGGGAGGGAGAGAGGGAGAGAAGGCCTTCCAAGATAACATTTAATCATCATAAAAATGCATGCATGAATATGACAAAGATGAAAAAAATGCATATATCTTAAAAATAAATATGTAACCGAAATCTAACCAAATAGTAAAAAACACAAATGCAGTAATGTGTGCAGTGACTTGGACAGAATAGGATTGATAAATATACACTGCCAGCTGATCTCCTTTCATAAGGTGACTATTCCATATTTCAAGGGAATGTCTTCCTTTTTCAACCAAGTGGTCCCTAATCCTGACAGATGACATCTTGATGTTTACATGTCCTGTTTTGGGGCTTCATGCAAGTATTTTCTGTTCTCCTTTCTTTTCAAGGGCTTTTTACAATGTATTTGCTATATACATAAACAGATCTTTAAGGACCCATTATGGAAAACAGTGCTGAGAATAACTCCACCCTTGCGTGTTATTTCACACTTCTGGTGGCAATCACATTAAAGTGTCCCCTTTGGGGAAAGGGTGATTCTTAAACTGCGTTTGAGCCCTTATTCAGAAAATTAGCAACCTTAATTCGGTTCCTTTGCATCTCTATCAGGGGCAGCAAAGATGGAGGCTGAAACCTTGCCTGTCCCTTAGCTTATTTGTCACCACCACCCAAGCCAATGTACCTTAGGTGTCAGAAACTAATATGGAAGTACAAGAAATGGAGGAGTGTTGTGGGTCCTTCAGACCCCAGCAACCATACTCCTTCTCTTGGGATCAGCTGCAGGGACTGTATTTCTTTGCTAGCTTTGCACGTGCCCTGCCACCATCTGCTCTGCCTTCATGGAAATTCAGGTTAGGTTCTACTCAGCTTCGTCTGCTTTGCCTCAGGTTTTTGGCAGCCATGCACGTGTACAAGTTTCTCTCTGCTCTGCCTAAATTGAGAGAGGTTTGTGGGTGCAGCTGGAGGGCTTGAGTTGGGAATTACCGAGTGGGGCATGTCATGGTCCATTAGCCCCTGCAGCTCGCTCTGGTGACCCCCAACCAAAGCCCTCTCTTATGTGGTGTGTCCCCTATGCATCACACATGCTACTGCCCTGCATGTGGGACTATGATAACTGGCATTTAGCTCTGTGGACCCTCACATGTGGTAAAACTCCCCAGGAAATATAAACAGGTAATCTATTACATCAAGTGGGGTGAGACGAGCAAGCTCCTTGGTGTGTCCTAGCATCCTGAGAGCAAACTGCAGAGAGTTGAAGAACTTTCCTTCAGAGCAGCGTTTTACCAAAAGCCTTCAGAGAATGCAATGTACATCCCTCCTTGTCTGTGTGCTGAATGGGGGGAGCTGCAGGCCCCCCCATTTCCTTGTTAGGAAGCAGCAGTGTGTGGGGGGACATATATATGATATATATGATATATATTTGCACGTTTTTTTATTTATGTATTTATTATCACTAGTCCAAATTCAGCCTTGAAAAAAATTCTGTTGACCCTACGACTTCCACCTAGCAGTGTGCAAATGACTTGTGTGTCTGCTGAGCTGGGTCATTGCCAGAGCACTGAGGGTTTCCTGTCTGCAAGAGGTGGTGTCCTCAGTGCACCTCTGGCTCTACACAGTCCTCGCCCCCTTTTCAGAAGTGACACATGGAGGCCCAGAGAGAGACAAAACGTTGATTGCATTCTTAACTGTATTTAGGCGTATAACGCTGCAGGCAGGTACTTCGTGGGGTTTCCAGGAGCACGACTGCAGAGTTCATTCCTGCAGCCCACCTGGCTCTTATGGTCCCCCACGGCAAGTGTCAGGGCCCTGGGGCATCCTTGGGCCATAACAGCCCTGACCAGCCACACTTGGGACAGCCACCCAGGCACCCTGCCCAGGGGCCATGGAGCCCCATCACAGCTCAACCCTGAGCAGCCGGTCCCCCCCTGAGCTACACTCCCCTGCCTGCTGGCTGGATCTGATATAAGCCCAGGTTACAAACACATTGTAAAAGCAAGAGAGTTGGGGAGGCAAAGATGCTGGCAAGCTGTAGGGTGACCCTGCCAGACATTTTTGGGCAGGGGGAATCCCAGGCATCACCCCTGTGTCCTGGTGCTTTGCAGAGGGCAGAGCCCTGGCCTCCCATCCCTCCTGTTGCTGCACTCTGTACTTCTAGGTAGGCAGCACCTCCTGAGTCACCCTTGTCCCACGTCTGCTTCCCTGGCTTAGATTTTGTACACAAGCATAATGGAAGCATTTATGATCAGATCCCTTCCTTTGGGACAGATCTGATGTATTTTTTACCTCCTATTAACATCATTCATGCACTTACTAAGATTAAGAGACAACGTCATGTGCTCCTTCGCTGCTGTACCAAGACGGCTTTAGGTCTTACTGTCTTAGGGACTTGGAAGTAATACAAAATCTACTTGGCAAAAGGCAGGGCTTGCTATCTGATTTGAGTGGGAAGAAGAAAGATTTAACGCCCGGGGGGGGTCACCTTCCCAGATGGCCTCTAAATCTGGGCCTCTAAATCCCTCATTTGTCTGACCAGACTGCATATTTTAAAAGCTTTGGGGTTTTCCTTTAATTGNTTTTTTTTTTTTTTTTTCAGAGCCACTGGATTATATTATCATTGTCAAATTCTGCTTATCAAAGTTGGGGCAAACTTTCCGTGACTGTCTTTAAAAATGTCATAGGTCAGGCTCCCACAGAAAAGAAGTAGTTTGCAAAAAACCCACATTAAATACTAAAGCTGACCTGATCCCTGTGTGATCACGTTGATCTGCAGGAATGCCTGAAGATTTGGCAAGGAATCGCCAATTTTAATATATTCTCTATTTTTCCTTTTACGACACCATTTACAAGTCTCCTTTAATTATGCCCGGGAAACGTGTGAGGATGCCAAATGAGCCAGGCTCCTCATTGCCCTTTAGCAACCACGGTGACAGCCTGCCCACTTCCAAAAGAGCCAGGCAAGGAGTGGAAAGGAAGGACAAGTACCTGCGGCTGGCTGGGAGGGTAAGAGACTTGTCCAGGGTTAAACACAAAGGCAGAGGCAGAGGCGGGCCGTAGCTCTGGCCCTCCACTGCCTCAGCCCCGTGCCCTACATTGTACCCTTATAGCCGTCCTTGCATCCACAGTGTCTGGGATTTAACTGCTTGGACTTGTTCCACCTCTGAAATGACGTCATTTAAACGTGTTTTACTCTCTGCTTTTCCTTCAGGCTGGGGAACGACAGGCTTCTGCTTTATCTGAGGGAATTTAAAAAATCAGAGACGGGGAAACCTTTAGCTGTTGTCACTGCCAAAGCAGGAAAAGATCAGGGTTTTTCAAGCCTTGCAAGCGGCTGGGGGCTGCAAACGAATGCGTCGGTGCTCAAAGCTGATGAGAACAGGGGTTCAGCTCCCGCTGCTGCCTTTATGGGGGCAGCTGCCTCCCGTCCCCCCCAGCTTGACCCCGGCAGAACCAAAACGCCAGCAAAACCCTGGCGTGGGAGCCCAGCGGCTGCAGGGTCCCATCCCTCCCATCCCCTGCGGCTCTGGCCGCAGCAGCCTCTTTCCTTTATTTTTCACACCCGCTCCTCCTGAACGGAAACCCTGGTCGAAAAATCTTACAGAAGCAGCCAGAGATACATATTTTTTCTTGTCTGCGGAGGAGGGCAGAGGAGTGACGGGGGGGGGGGGAGGGGGTTGGGGGTTGTTTTTTTTTTTTTTCCTTTTTGCAACGCTAGTTGTTCAGGGGAGTGTCTTGCGTTATTAATGCTGAGTGGCTCTGGTACTGTGGTTTAAGGTCGTTAGTCATCTGCTGCTACCGCAGGAGTCACGGGAGCGCTGAGCCAGAGCTGTTCATGCAACCCTCGTGGTCCTCCCAGGCCAGCAGGTTGGGAATTGCCGCAAATGGGGCAGCGGGGGCGCGTGGGGGTGCAGAGAATGGCCCAGGGCTGCGGGGGCGCCCTCCCAGCCTGGTCACGGGGTGCCCACATGCGTGGGACTCACCGGGTTGTGCTGGGTGGCTGCACAGCCGCCCCGCATGGCCCGAGAGGGGCTGAGGGGTGTGCAAAGGGGCAGGGACCGGGAAGGCACCTGCAACGTGCGGGTGCAGGCTCCTCTGTGCACCCCGTGAGAGGGCACGTGTGTGTGTCCCCACCTGGGAAGCAGTCCCTGCGTTATACATAGCTACACAGGCGCGCAAGTCTCCTTTCACCTCAAGCTGCTAATGAGACAAGGGTGCGGGATGCTCCCTGAGCATTAAGGGCACACAGGTCCACGTGCTCCCTTCCCACCTGATTTCTTCCTGTTTTTTCCTTCCTTAGGATGAGGGGGTCCAGGCAAGCATTCCTTAATTTATTCTGCATCCTCTGGCTCCTTTTTCTGCTGAAGGCTGCCTCTTCCTCCCCTCTCCCCCATGGAAATGACCCACCACCTCCTTCGCTCTCCTCTGGGCTGTACAAAGGACACACCTGTGTCGGTATGTATTCAGGTTTTGTTTGCCTGCTGGACTAGTTCATTTGTTACTCTACCGGTGAGCTGAGAATTGCTATGCACATCATAAATCACTCCTTTATCTATTTCAACAGCTGTACTGCAAAATACTTGTAGTCTTTGGCAAAATAACGACTGAAGATTTTGCAAGGCCAGCGTGGGGTCTGGAGTTATTTTATGATTTTGTTTTGGAGTGGCTGCTTCCCAAAGTTCATGTTTTTGCTCTGCAGAGAATGGCACCTGAAAAGCTGGCTTTCACATCTGTAGGTCTGGGACCTGGAAATAAGGTGTTATGGGATCCTAGTATTCGTCAGGGTTCACAATGCGTTTTGCTTAACTGCAGGAAGGCACAGTTTCCCTCAGAGTCACGCAGGGTCTCCTCACTGATTTCATTGCCTGGGAAACTATTCTTAAGAATAGTTGGTTCATACTCGGGGCAGAGTGCTTTGTGGTCTGGACGGTCATTCCTGGACAACCAAGTTGCAAGGACTGTTTCCTCACGTTTCCTTTCCTTTTCGCAAGCGCATGCATCTGCAGGACCCATACTAAAGCGAGGCAAGCATGTTTTGGCAACCTCCCTCCCGTGTCATTTTGGCGACTGTGGTGATCTCCACAGCAGCTATAGCTGGGGGTATCCTATAACCTCAGCTGACTAAGTGATTCCCAAAGCAAGGCTAGTAACACCAAAGTCAACATGAACTGTGGATATCTCTGCACCAGAAATGCCCTTCGTGTGAGACTCTGTATACCTAAGGAGATGTGGTAGCTTATATTTTTTATGTGAGCAAATATTAAACAATAGATATGTCTTGTGCATTATGATAAAACATTTTATTTTGTCTTCTTTTAGCTTTTCAGGGGACTTTTGTGCTGTAAACATAAACCCTCTCATGGTTCTCTGTCCTTCAGAAGGAAGTATTTCCGTTCAGCTCCAAATTATTTTCACTGTGGCTCAAGGAACACAATTAGAAATAATAATCCTAAGCTTGGTAAAAACAGGTTTTTGCCTCACTTCTGAGCCGTCCCCAGTGCCCCTGCAGATTTTGGCACTGGTGAGGGAGGGTGAACTGAAAGCAGAGCGAAGCTGGGGCAGTGAACCTTGCCGCAGCCCCTGCCAGGGTTCAGCCACCAGCCAGAAAATGCAAGCGAGTTGTGAAAAGCAGAACTGGCTGTCAGAGACTGCCCTTGTTTGGGCCAGCAGCCACACAAGCAGTGACCGAGCTGCCACGGAAGTGGTGGTTTTTAATGGTGAGATCTTTAGACAGCTACAGTTTTGATGGCACACTAAAGGCGGTGAGCGTGCTCGCCTGTAGGATTTTTACGCTGGTGGTTTTTAAATGTCACGTGTGAGCGTTGTCTGCTCTTTCCATCCTGTTGACCCAGCAAGGCTCTAAATTCCTAAAGTGACTGCACATTGCATTGAAGTTGCCTTGCACAAGATAAATTGTGCATTTTTTTCCTCCCACAGGGAGGAAAGCTGTGCCAGCCCTGTGCTGTGCCGCCAGCTCAGTGCTGGGATTACCAAGCATCTCCCTGGCATGTTTGTTCAGTGGGGAGACACCAAAAGACCTGCCTCCCATACTAGTTACTCTCTCTGAGGTGTCCCTTCAGCTAAAAGTATCCACATGAGCTTGACTCGGGACCAAAACAGGCTGTCCACACCTCCGTAAACCACAAGTTAATAATGAAGCTTGCGGAGCATTAAAACTGCATGGGCCAGTCCTGGCAGGGAGGGCTGGTGACTTGCATGCAGGCAGGCTCCTGCCTGCTAGCCCAGATAGCCACCTCTGGGGTTTCACCAATTAGCTGCTCTCTTGACTAACTCTTGAAAACACTGACAAGCCATCTGTGTCTCTTCCTTTTCACAAGTGGGAAAGGGAAAGCATGGAGGAGCTCATGGTTACACTTGCCATGGCGTGGAGCAGGGGTAACATCAGTTCTTGCATCTGATTCGGTGACCAGCCCTCTTAGGAGCAGAAATTAAGCCAAGATCGGCTTCACCAGTAGGATGAAGACTGTGATTTCCTTTCAACAGGTTGACCCCAGACCCTGCTAGCTCAGTTTGCCATCTGGGAAGGCACTGGGAGAGAGCCATGAGAACTTCCTCTGTGTCTTCTTGGCCTTATAGATCGAGGCAGCATTTTTAAAGTGAGAAATGCCCGCTGCCAAATGCTTAGGAGATTTTCTTGAAGAAATGGACTTTTTCATGCAAGTTAAATGTGTGGTCAGGTGTCTAATCTTTCAAAGTTATTTGCCTCCCTTTTCTGAGGGAAATGAGGTGGCTGCACATTGAACAGTCATTTGTGATCACTCCTCTGTGTGCACCACCTGCACGATTGAGATTGCTATGTTAGTAGACAAAGCCAGTCAGAAAATGGATGCTCTTTCAGTAACAAAACCAAGAAAATATTTTCCATTAAGCCTTTCCACTGAAAGTATCACACTTCTTGAAGAAACACGTAGGAATAATATGACAGTATAGTGAAATGCAGCTCTGGTACCTCCATTGAATGCAATACAACCTGGTTGCTTCCTTCTTCAGTTCCCCTTGCTAGCGGTGTTCCTTGGCATCATCTGCCACAGTATATTCTGGTCATTCTGGGAAAGCAGCTGGATGCTCCAAGGGACTCCCCTGCCCTTAGCACATCCTGGGAAATGTATGTTGGGTAGGCACCTAGATGCCAACACAGAATAGGACTGGAGGAGAGGAGTGTATGTGTCCAGTGAGGTGCCACAGCAGGCTGAACAGTTCAGATGACTCATAGGGGGAGGTTGGCCAAAATATTTCTGCTTTCAGATTGTTACTTGTCTAAAAAAGAAGGTGATGTTTAAAAGCAATCTCAATTGTGTTAGAAAACGTGTAAAATTAAAGCATCTGGAAAGTGTTCCCACCTAAAAAGATTAACTACTACTGCCTTTTAGAATTATGGAATAGAGGGGGAAAGGACTTGATGATAATCCTTCTGGCCACAAGATCAAATGTAGTATATACCCAAGCAGTTCCTAACCATCTCCAACCTGCTCTTAAATAGATACATGGTCTTTCTTTGGCCCTGTCACTAGAAGAATTTTCCCAACATCTGACAGTCTCTTTTCTCCACCAGTGTTTCCTACCTCCCCAGGCTGGAAAAATGCCCCCCTTTTTGCATGCTGTGAAATCACCTCAGGCTCTTCCTCTGGTCCTCTTGCATTCTTTGCACATGTAGATGTGGCACTTCAAGACATGGTTTAGTAGACATGGTGTTGTTGGGTTGACGGTTGGACTAGATGATCTCAGAGATCTTTTCCAACCTTAATGATTCTATGATTCTATAATACATTCTTCTGCTTTTTCCTTGTGGTAGATAAAAGGGCTTTAGTAAGTTTTCCTATACGCAAAGGCCCATGAAGCTGGTTTTCCTCATGTAAAGGCAGTGAGGTTTTGCTCTGGCGCACTGGTTTGGGAGCTGGATGCTAGGTCTGGTTTTTGTTTCTGGGTTTGTTACCGACTGGCAATGTGGCTTAAGGGATTTATTCAGGACGAGACCTAGAAACCCTTTTGCAGGGTACAGCCTGACAATTTCTGTGGGGCATCCTGAGAACAAGATGCTGTATATTTTTCTCTCAAAAATTAAGTATGAATGAGCCCTTCACATATTCAGGTCTTTGATTTTCCCCATCTGTTAAATGAGGAAAATACTGCCCATTTCACAGGGCAAGCAAAGTTTTACTCAAGTTAATGTTAAGGTACCCAAAGACAGTACGGTAACACTGGTAGCTGTTGACACTGGTGTTAATGTTTCATCATACCTAAGAACATGTTCTTTATTTTTCTATTATTTCTTATTGACTTTTGAAGATTTTATTCCAAACCTCCCACCACCCTGAATTATGGCATAGCCCTTAAAGGGTCTTTGTAAATTGTCCTGTTCTCTAGCAAAGATGACTTCATCCAGAAGTATCTGAAGCAACCGCAGGAAAAGCTGCCCTGGAGGATGCAGAAAGCAGGGGAGACACTGAAAGACAGGAGAGAACTGCTGCATTCATCTCTCTCCAACATGGTGAAGAAAGAAAATCTGGGGAATTGTAGATCCGTCAGTTAAGCGTCAATTCCTAGAAAAATCCTGCAATAATTAATAAAGCTTTATAAAAGCACCCTTCAAAAGTAAATACGAGTAAGAGCCTCATTGGATTTATCAAGGGGAAACAGCGTCAGATCAATCTAATTTTCTTTGCTGATGGGATAATAGCATGTAGACACAGAAGAAGTAGGAGATGTTACAGCTGGACCTTAGTAAGGCTTTTGGCACCACCTCAGCACTAATCTAATGGCTGAGAGATATGTGACGTTGACTAAGCTTCTACAGGGCAGGACAAAACTGGTGGGTGGCCTTGTTCAGAGCATAACTACAAGTGGCTCACTCCCTAAGCAGAAGGATGTACAAAATGAGGTCTTTCTTGGACTTCTGTTTCGAACATGGTATCATTCCATATTTTCATTAGCCAGGATAATGAAACTGTGTGTTATTAAATTAGCAGCTCATATAAAGCTGAAAAGGTTTGCAAGTACAATGGAGGGCAGAATTAAATTCAAAACAATCTTGAAAACTTGGAGTACTTGCCCTCAGAAAAGATCATTTCAATATGAGTGTGTTGAAGGCACTTCAGCAGAAATAGTAACACACGTAGAGGATGAGGAACAACCGGCTGGGTAGCATCCCTAGGGAAGATCATCTGGGCTTGTAGTGGCACAATGATGGCATGCTGTCATGAAGAACACACACACTGCGTACACCGAGATGTGTGAACAGAAGTTAGCTTGCAAGACATGTGAAGTAACCCGCTACCTTTGTCGGCATTGACAAAGCCTCAGAGGAATTTCTGCCTTCCCTTTTGGGGCTGTGCGTCAAGAATGATGCAGAGTGACAGGGGGTTTCAGAGAAAAACAAACATAAGCTATAAAGAAAAACTGAATAAATTAGAGTTAATTAGTCTAGAGAAGAAAAACTTGAGAAAAGGCGTGATATCTGTCCTCAAAAACATTAAAGGGGTGATCCATTCTCCAGATTTATAACAGCTATGGCAAGAAATAACAGAAGTGGATACCAGTAGGGACATTCAGGTTAGGAAGAAAATTTTCTAATGGTGGTGATAAGTGAGGACTGTTATCAGTTCCTGAGAAGGCTGTAGAAGACCTTATTAGAGATCTTAACAGATCTGTGTCTATGCTGTCCCTTCGGAATGGCATAGATGCCATAGATCAGCTTGCTAGGGCAGAGGCTTGTGTAAGATGACTCCTTCCAGGCCAGCTTTTCAGGGGTTCTGCGCTGTGACCACAAGAACCATTTGCAAATAGCAGGCTTTATTTATTTTCTCCCCAGCAGCAGGCTGCCCTGCTCTTTTGGCGATTAACTTTGGCTGCCCTCTTTGGAATGAGGCGATTAGTCAGGGAGTGCTCAATACAGCCAGACAGCAGCACTTTCCATCTTATTTGCTAGCAAGCGGAGATCCTGTGGGTCAGCAGCCAGGGAAGCAAATTTCCCCATCTTTGTGCTCGATATAATGCCATTCTCAGCAACCTTTGCGGGTCACCTCTTCCATTCACCCATGAGCACATAATTCCTAGCGTATGAAGAAGCATGTTTTTGAAACATATTTTCAGCTCTGATTACATTAAAGAGTGGATGTTTCCAAGCTTCCCAGCAGCGTAAAACGCCGACCTCTACCTGTGTTGATCTGTGTGATAGTCAATGTCCTCAACAGTTAGCCTCCATCTAGCTGTGCATGAGTGCAGGGATGAAATATGCCCCGCGGAGTGGCAGCAGGACCAGTGGCGTTTGGAGTTCCCAATAACTTCACACAATGGAACATGCCAAATGGAGTTGGAGGCTTTTAATAACTGCACTCAGACAAAGTGGCTGTGCACATATTGTCTGGGGAGGCACCATGACAGAACGTATAATTTACAGCTCAATGAGTTCTGTAAAAAGGCCATGCCCAATATCAATGTAGCACCACAATGTATTTTACTCTGAAAGGCTGGGAATCGACTTTGATTACAGCCAAACCAGTGCCAAGCCGCAGCACCTCTGTTCACTTCAACAACATTGCTCCATTTACTCAGCAGCAAAATTTGGCCTGATGATCAGGAATAAATACCAAATTTGACTATAACATTTTTCCTATTATTATACTTCGGACAGAAAAACCACAGGCATGTGAGAAGTACAGTCGAGGTACTAAAGCAACCATGAAAATAGGAATATTTTCTAGAGGGATTCATATTTTCCAGCAACTGGTGGTAAAGGTTTCATTTTCAAAGTCACCCCAAGTCTTACTGAAAGTTTATGGCTGTAAAATGCAAACATATCTATTCATCACAATAAAAAGTTGTGCTTAGCATACCAACATATATACATGTATGTGTGTGTAAATGCACTATCATACATATTTATATGTGCATTTGTAGGCATGGGTAGTCTTCATGTTTTACATTACTGCTGCTTGCCTTCAGTATAAGTTTTCTTTGATAATCTTATTTATTTAGTATTGATTGTCTGGTCGTTGACTGCCACAACGTGTGTGCCTCCCACTCTAGCTCATATGTTAACCCTATACAGAACTTCTGCTTATGTTTAAGGCAATCACTTTCAGCGGTTTTAGGAACTGTATATCTGAAACAAGTTTTGTGCTTTCAGAATCTTAAAATGGTCAAACCTTTGTGACAAGGATGAAGTTATCCAGTTACATTAACTCCCCCTGCCACCAGGGATTTGGAAAAGAAAAATATGTTAATGGCACACATGCATACACTTTTTTTTCTTACTAATTAATGCAGAAATATCTCCGTTGGAAATGCCTGGGGTTATAGGTTTAGTTAAATAGGGCTCTTTAAAATGTAATGTGGGAGACACTAGGGATACATTTGGCTGGCAGGTACGGATACCAGAGTCTTCCGCTAGATGGGAACTGATTTTTCTGTACCGGCATAATTGTATCAGAGTCCTCACTGGGTGTCTTAAGAAAACAATAATGAATGTATAGAGCTCTGAAGTTAGGCATCTGAAGTGGCTCACTGATATTGCACAAGCAACAAAAATGATAATTGCTATTCCAGGGTTTGCTGGTTTTGTTACAGATCTACAATGCACTCAAAATAATGCTATATTTATATTAATATTTCAAAAACGTCTTTAGCCAGTATACTATTTGTAATTTTATGCCCAGTGACAGGTTTGGTGATAGTATACCATTTAGCATTTCCAAGATATTTTATGACACTTAGCAAATTTAGGGAAAAAGTTCTTGTATATGCCAACATATTTGAATATGGATACTTATAATTATATTCCATCACTTCAGTATCTCTGTGAAATACATTAACACTGTAAATGGAATAGAAAACAAAGTCTGAGTTAAAATACTTTTACACTCAGACCCCTTTCCAAATTACCTTTCAAAGCAACAAATCCTCTGGCCATATCCTACCTTTGCATATACAGTTATGTCATTTGAGCTGAATATTTCCATGCTGGAATGAAATCTTGAGGTTAGAAAGGGCTGTTCTTTGAAAGTATCAGCTCAGTGCTGAGAAGCAGTGAAAGAAGGCAAAATGGGTATTGGGAAGTATTAAGAAAGGAATATATAGTGAAAAAGAAAATGTTCCTGTATTATAACTTTGCATATCCATGGTCTACCTACACCTAGAATACCCACGTGCATGACCCATCTCAGAGGAGAAAACCTTGTTTCTTATTAGCTCCCCATGTGAAGGCTCTTATTTCAAACAGGAATGTCTTGTTCCGGGTTGAATTGGAACCAGATTAGATGAATTTGGAAAGAGGTGTTTTTACACGAGATCAACAGCATCTGCACAAGGAGTAGCAGTATCATCTTTTGTAGACAGGCTCTGGGGACTCCTCATCTGGAGGCTTTAAGAGATGCATTGGAGCCTATGATCATCTATAAATGGAAGAAGCAAAGATTGTGTTTTGGGAAAACCTTCATCTTCTATATAAAACCAGGCATGCGATAGATGAGTTCATTTATACAGAGGCTTGCTGCTGCAGACAGATATCTGAGGCAGAGTTTTGCCACTTCACCAAGTGAGGCTCCAGCTCCTGCTCCACCAAGAGCGAGCAGGGTGACCACAGCCTGGCTGGCAGGGTTTGCGTAGAGCTATTTGTGTCCAAGGCCACCCATTTGTGCTTATTTCCTCCTTGTGCTCCATGGGGTACATTTAATTTATGGCTGGGGAACAGCAATATGGCTAGAGGAGCAAGAAGGGTCTCCAGCACCCAGGAAAGTAAGCAAAGGATGGCAAAGAAGGATGTGCCAGGTGCCAGAAATCCCATTTAACACAGTCTTACTCAGACAAATATATCTACAGATCTGAAACTTAGAGAGGCAGCTTTCACTATCCAGACACTTCTTGACATCCTTAGGTATAATTCTAATTATAGAGCCTTTCAAACGTGTGCGGCAGAAGTGGATTAAGTTAAATAGTCTGCTCAAACTGCCAGAGGCTTCACAGCTAAGAAATGAATTCCTCCAGCTCTGATTTTATTACTGGGGTATAGGGTTTTTTCCCGAGCTTATTGGAAATGTCATTTTATTATTACACGCTATTTTCAAATACATGGAGAGAAGTACTTCCTGACGTGTGAGTTTTCAGATTACTGCTGCTGAGCAAAATGGTTATGGTTTTCTCTTATCTCTTCAGAAATTAATAGCAGATGGGACAAACTATCGCTAAAAGAGACAGGCATTTTATTAATACCAGAGTCTAGTTTCTAATAGCTGATAGGCATTATAATACCAATGAATTTCTTCCAGAGAAAACATCCTTCAGCCTGTCAAGGCATTGAAACCCATTATTGAAGTGCAACAGCAGAGTCAATTCCCCGAAACTTGTTTCTAAAGAAAATCAAGTGCAACTATACAAAAATTTAGAGCTGTTTTTAACCTTTAATTATGAAGCCTATCTACATTGCCTTATATGTGCCCAGCTCATGATGAGAAATAAATCGCATCTAAATATCTGCCAAATTAAAAGCAAGCAATAGTTGCTAATGACTGTCCAGATCTGAAGGGCTTTTCTACTGATGTCAGAGTATTAAAAAGTTTATATTCTCACACACATCATAAGTAATTAAAGCAGTGAGATTTCTAAAGCAGTGAGATGTCGAAGACAGCTGATTTCCCCCTTTTTAGCTAACTAATTATTTTCCATTTTTAGCCAGCAGAATTAAGACAAATTAAAGGCTAGGATAACTGGTTAGCATTTCTGATGGTATTTGGTATGCAGGGAGATTTCTGTTGATTTCATTAGAGGACAGTGGCTTTTTACACTGCAGCCAACAGTGAATTCTTTTTCTGCCACTAAATCCAGAGGAAGAGGATAGATACAATTAAAAAGAGAGCAGGTTTGTAGTAGGAGTAAGGACAGTCTGAGTTAACTTTAATCTATAGACACTAACCTTTTGAGGTTTTACCTATAGCCCAACACAGGAGATAGGTTCTCCTAGAGGATAAATCTGAATTATTGGGGGGAGCATGTTTTCATCCAAAAAGCCAGGGAGTCTGGGTAGATTAGACTCCCTGGACTACAGTGAGTCTCCTTAGACATTCCTCCTCCCTCCTCCCAGAGTTCAACCCTTTTCCTGAGTAATTTACAATTTCCAGCCCAAAAACTGTTCCTCATGACATCAGTCTAAATAAAAGGCTTTGAGGCCAGCAGAGCCTGAACATAAGTAGGAGTCCCCTGCAGCATGGACCGTGGCGGGGTAATAAGAGATGCCAGCAGACCAGAGGAGTGAAGAGAGGTGGACTAAGGGCACCTGATAAAAGCCCAGGTAGATGGGGGAAACAGAGAACAGATCAGCCAATGGCATGCGTTGGTGGCATGCATTCCTGGGGAGCACCTTTCCCTCCGGAGGGCAGGAAGACTCCCCAGATTCGGGTCCAGAGACTTCAGCTGCAGCACCTGAGGCTGAGGACAGCCCAACTGGAATGGCACACTCCTTTGAAAATCAGTCAAAACCTTCTTTATTGGCTTGTCCCGTGAAGTGTAGCATTTCATCTGGAATAAGTGCATTTGCAGGGGAGCATCTGAATAACCGAGGTGTGGTCTGCAGGTGCCCGAGGCAGGGAGGGTGTAATAGCGTGACCAGAAGCATCCTCTCTGTGGTAGTAAAGACTAATTTATGAGAGCAAACATTTTGAAGTTCAGCTCTGCGGGTTTTTCCGAAGTAGTCAGGCTATCATTATTGTTATTTATATTCATGTAGCATCTAGTAGCCCAAGGCACTGCATTAAGTACTGCACAAACTCAGCAATGGTTCCGTTAATTCTCATGCGAAGCAAATCTCCCTTTGGGCCTGGTTCGATAGACACAAAAGTGTCCAACTGACTTAATCAACATGAAAAATTTCCATTTAATTGCTGGGAGGCTTCTCCATGAGTAGAGTTACCTGCATGATTGTGTTTGTGATTAAGAATTCTGTTTCTATTTGGCAGAGCTGAACCAAAAATAGCTGGTTCCCCCCTCCCGCCCCCACTGTGGTAGTGACAAACATGAGAGAGAAACTCACATCTTCAGTGGAGACTGTCTTGTTGTACAACAGAGGAAATGGAAACACCAGGGATATGTTTGTCCTCAGCCCAACTTTTTGGATTTTGAGCATTCGGGCTGTTTGTCCATAGACCCCTTTCTCTGCACCAACTCTGCTGGAGGCGAGAAGACCTCGCTGTGATAGCAAAAACGAGAGTCATGGGGGCAACGTCTGAGTCAGAAGGAGAGGAGCCTCTTCGCACCCCCACCCTGAGGCGAATCATGAGGCAGGCTGCGGAGCCTGTGCTTGGGGTCAAGAACTCCGTTTCACTGTAAAAGCGGAGCAGCGAGGTGCGGCAGAGCTGAGCGCTGCTGCCAGAGGCGAGCTCGTTCCTCATCAGCCGGGGACGGCGTGGGGCCACAGTCATAAGCTGGTCTCTCCTGTTGCAAGAGGGTTGACTCGTTGCATTCGTGTTTTTATCAGGCCGGCTTTTACACTGCAATAAAATCTCTCTTTGCAGCACTGGAGCCAACATTTTGGCACCTGAGGATGCTGTAACTGAAAGCAGAGACACTGTGGAGGTTGATTTCTGCTCACGGCTGGAGCAGACCCACCACGATACAGGAAGCACAAGCTGCGGTGCAGGCAGCGGGGGGAAGCGAGCAGCGTCCCACTCCCACCAGCTGCAATTTGCAAGCTTCAATGCGGCAGCGCGTGGCACCCTCTGGTCCTGCAGAGGATCAGGGGGTGCCAGAGGCGGGAGACAAACTTTCAGAAAGCTGGACCCAGCCAGAGCCTCCCGTTCCCATGCCACTTGACAGGGATGTCCAGCAAGTGCAGCGGGTGGAAGTGGCAGCTGTGGGGGGGCAGGTGGGGGAGCTGGGGACCAAGAGAGAAGGACTCTGTTCTCTCTGCAAAGTGTGCTGGCAGGCTCCAGCTGAACGTACAGGAGTGCTGGGTTACACCACACAGGCAAAATGAGCATCATTTCTCCCTGCTGCAGTTGGTGACACTGTCAGCTCCCTGGCATGATGGGTTACTGAGCCTCGGTGACATGACATCGCAGATCCCTCTGGTTTTCACCTGCCCTCCTGTGTCTCAGCTCACACCTTTGCTCGCGATGGGGGCTTTTCCTTCGCTTTGCATCCAGGCTTGCAATTTCACAGTCTGGTCAGGCTGTCCTACTCATGCTGCATTGGCATCCACTCCATCGCTGTTGCCCACTTGCCCCTGTGCTCAGTTCTGCTTCAGCTGTGTTTTGGGGACTGTCTGCTCTCCTAGCTCCCCTGGCCACTGAAGCATTTTCCTCTGCTAACATTGCTAACCTCAGTGCCTCCTGAGTTTCCTTCTCTCCTCACGGACTCCTGGACCCTTGTCTGCCAAGCACTGGTACATCCTCATTCGTAGCTTCCTCAGGTTCCCGATGCAGAAGAATGAGAGGTAAACCAACAAAAGCTGTCTCCTTTAGAAAATATCAAAGGACTAGCTCCTTCCCATCTTTCTGCTTGGGCTTCTTTTTGTTTTTCTGACTTCTAGACAGCAAGATTGTTAGGTGAAGGCCTGACCTCGGTAAGTGAAGAAAGAAAGGCACAGAAAGAATGTGTGGTTTTGTGGTTAAGGCATCATTTCAATCATTTAATTTTTCTGAGCCTCCATCCTCATCAGTAAAACAGCTATAGAAGGCAGGAGAAGGGAAGTTTTGGTTGTCTGTAGGTTGCTTATATGTGTTAATAATATGGCGTTGTAAGAACCAGGTTATGCAATGCCTTTTACGTGTGTTTCCTGTGTGTTTCAAGGATGTGCACTGCCATCTCAGCACTAAGCGATGGAGTTGGTCCAGTGTGGCTATGCCCACGCTTGCCTTGAAAATAAGCTACGGTCTGTTTTCTGTCTCTGGGGCCGGTGCAGGGCATGGCTTGCACCCAAACAGCTGAAGTCTCTTGCACCCCTCAACATCTCCCTGCCTCGACTGGGTGTCCTCATCCAAGCGTGCTCTGGGGACTGGTGCCTAGCACAAGCACAAGCATTGCCTGGGACGTGGCATGGGATAAGGCTGTGCTAAGGCACAGCTAGTGGTTAAACAGGGACCAGATGGCCCTGGGCTGTTCTTCGAGCCCACGTCCTGAGCATGCTTTACCCTCCAGCTTGGATGTCCCCTTTGGTTTTAGTCTGGGTCTTCCTTATTCTACTTTTTTTTTCTTTATGTGCTATTGTGTTTTAATTATCTGTTAATTCCTTGGGCTAGCCTGTGGCTATTTTGGGGGGGTGGGAGGAAGGAATGACTTGCTTCACAGTTTTTCTTGGTTGTATCTGTCTCCATTTGTTCTCCTATTCTTTTAGGCTGTCTGGAGGTAATGGCTTTTAGCATGCTTTATAAATCATTCTGCAGAGGACTTTGAGTGAGCGTTTTATTTAATAAGTATGGAGAAGTGGGCTTTTATCCCTGCAAAAGAGGTGGCAAGTTCACTGTAATTTCCACTGGATTACTGTATTTGGGGTAGAAGAAGTAATAGAAGACTCAAAGATATTGGTCTTACAGCAAGTTTCAATTGTATTACCTCCTCTTTGACTTGCTACTTGATCCATAGGAGCATCAAAGTTATTTATGTTGAAAAACAGCACTTTGATTTAATAGCACATAGGCAGGGGTACTTGGAAGTAATTTAAAAGCTTACTTTGAAGAGTTGTGCCAGTCTGAAAACCTGAACATTAATGCTCTTGATCTTTGGAAAAAGGTGGCTCTGCAGCCAAATCCAAATGCTGCAGCTCACCTCCATTTCTAGACTGTCACAGAAAGTCCTGAGAGCTGAAATTTCTTGCAAAGAGGAGGAAACAGGGTTCAGCTGCAGGGATTTCAAAGAGAAATCTTTACTCAGGCTGCTGGAAACTGACATCCTGGCTCCTTGTCTCCTGGCTGCCTGGGATACCCACCTCTGCTACATGGGCTCTGAGTCCAGGCAGAGACCTCACTCTGGCTGTCACATCTGACTATATTGGTCAGATTTTGCATCACCAGATGTGACTTCTTTATAAAATGGTGAAGCCACTGCAGAAAGAGAGAGCATAATGCCAGCCTACCTCAATTTAAAATTGATTTGAAATGAACCATTTATGGTCGTCACGTGGATTTTGAATGATTGCTATGTGGGGATCACAATGAACTTAATTCATCCCAAAAATATCAGAAAAAAGTGCTGCACATCTCAAGAAACACTTTAGTATGGTGTGCAAGTTCTTGGGTCTCAGCCACAGCTAGTCCAAGGAGCAACTAGGCTTTAGCCCTGCTTGCACCCAGATTAGTGATGAGAAATAACCAGCTTTGTAGGCCATAGGAAATGGTTTCTTTCCAACCACAGAAGGAGAGCGGAACGAACTCTGAAGACATTTTGACTTTAGCAAATGTGTAGCTGGGCCCAGCAGCCCTGTGCGCGCCAAGCACCACTGGGCTTCCGGGGAAAGTTTGTGAAGAAATGATGCCATGGATGCTTTGTGGTGGTCAGCACATACGTCTGCTTTGTGACGTCTCTTCTGCAGGCAGCCATGCCCATTTGTTTTTCAGTTTCAGTAGCTCTCTGTGTGGCTCGTGTGGAGAGGTATAGAAGTCCTATCGAAGTACAGACCTGTCCCTTTTTTGTTGTGAGAAATAACAAGAGAGCAGGTGGCCAAGCAGACACTTGGAACAGTGGCTGTCCCTTCAGCTCCTTGATTTTCATCCTTGAAAGGATGGAAAATTTTTTCAGGAGCAACATCCAGTGCTGTAAAAGCCATGCTGTTCTGTGTGCTCCTCTGGCATCGGCATCCTCTCTGTGACAACTTACAGGTTTTGAATAAAGACAGAAATTCACAGATATTTTTTCCCCCTGAACACTCATCTTCCGTGGAGCATCTCAAGAAATGAAATGCCCAACGATGCCTGAAATACTTCTATGGCATGGGGTGCTTCATCACACTTCACAGATAACTGTACTCGCTCTTTTTGTTTGTTTGTTTGAAGGGTGCGTGCTTGTGGTGTCTGTAATTGAACAGCTTGCACAGTGGCACAACAGTACAATAAAGGTAGCCGTGGAGAGACTGTGCAACTACATACCTGGTAAGTACCAAATAATACACCATATGTTATGATGGTACTGCTGTATTTCTCTGTTAATTAAAAATTCACACATGGAGTCTGAAAAAGCTTTATCCACTTCTCGTACAGCATTTCAAATGAACGTAGCTGAAAGACAGCAAGGTGCTATCTGCAGGGAAGTCAGTGGCATGGCTCACTTGGCTTCAGAGCTGGGATTTTCTCCCAAAGTTAGAATGAATGGGGTTGTATCAAGCCCACATGTGTGTGAGCACCAACACAGGCAGACCCCTTCCCTCCCTTTTTCTCCACGTTGTCTCTTTGTTAGCAGCTTAAGAATAGATTCACTGTATGCCCAACCACTCCTTTTTCTTGTTCATATGGGTCTTTATAGCAACTGTGAAGATGAAAATGTTTTCAGCCGGTTTAGGAAGCTGCTATTGTAAAATCTCAAAAATTATCTGAGGTTGACAGGTATAAGATGTGAGCATGTGGTCTGCACAGAAAAGCTATTGAAATGTAACTGATGATACAAATTTCAAAAGCGATAGCTGTTCCATATGAATATATGTAGAGTCCCCTTTTTCTGCCCCTTATTTTATCTGCCCGAAGGAGCTTAGCTGTCTGAAGGCACATCCCTAAATAGAGAACAGTCTGAATGCCACAATAGCTTTGTGTCTCACGACCAATCCTGTAACTATTTCAGTAACTAGATCTCACATTCACGGTATCTTTTTTAGCATTATGAATGTAAAAAGAAGACTTAGGATTCTTCATTAAAAAGTCATTTATGTAGGACTTCACGAATTGTACCTCTGAGAAACCATCTTGCTCTGTAGACCTTAGTTTCACAGAAGATGCACGTAGAATATTAATTCCCTCCTTTCCAAGAGAGGATTTTCTGATGCAGGATGGGGCAGGGAGGTAATTGCTGGGATTCATTCATTGATAGAATGATGCTTATCTGATTTCTATTCCATAAGTCATATCCTCAGTATTTTAAATTACAGGCACATAACCATGAAGTTACAATTAGAAGCACTGATCCTGCTATTAAAATACACTTTTCTTCTTTAAAATATGACATGCTAGCTCTATGTTCATGATTCACTCAGTGGACCTTGTACTGCTGACATGTCAAGATATTTCTTTTCAGCTGCCATTCTTTACACACATAAAATCCTATTATCCCTTTAGTTAAATCTGTATAATCCAGTTACCTTCTATGAGATGCATGGATACACCCCATAGAAAAAAACTGAC
This sequence comes from Scopus umbretta, assembly GCA_013400535.1. NCBI lineage: Eukaryota > Metazoa > Chordata > Aves > Pelecaniformes > Scopidae > Scopus > Scopus umbretta. Next base: position 49,294 of record VZTL01051302.1, on the reverse strand, counting down.
CCTGAACTTGAAAGGCATGAAAAATCCTATGGATTGTGTGGGAGCTACAGTGTAACCCAATTTATCCTCTCCTGGGAGGTAAATGCTGCAGCCCAGCAGGAAATCAACAGCTTCCTCTTGCTGCTTGAAACAATAGAAAAGCTTTGGATGCTCATGAGGAGCAAACTTACTAAAGCAGGCCATGCCATTTCACCTGAAGGAACAATTTCATTATTATACACATGCCTACAACTGATTTCAAGAATAACAGCAACAAATTAATGACACTGGGGCTTTTTCTAGGGCCCAAAAGGGAATAAGAACTCTAGTAGATTTTTTTTTTAAGGGCCTCCTATAATTTCGATTACAATCAAGTTGGGGTTGGATCAAGCCTTCAGTGAGGTTATACAGTGTTCAAGAACAAAAAATATTTAGAGAAAAAGAGAGAGAAAAATTCAGTACCCGTCAATCCCGCACAATCCCATAGGCTGTGTAGAAAACACAGTCACATCCTTATTTGTATGGAAATGTTTGCAATGTGTGTGATTCAAACGACATGGCCAATAAACCTATGAAAATAAGAACGGTCACACCATGAGTGAAGGAGGCTCTTGAGCATACAGAAAGGCCAGATCGGGGGGAATGGGCAGTATTTATGGTTTAAGAGGTGGTGTTAGCAAGAATGTATGTTTACCTGGATACTGGCTGTCTGCCTGACGAAACAGAGGTGTCTGATATCCAAAATGTGCTTTGAGACGATCTGCCTCCAGTGTTGCCTCTGAGTCATGCTCTGCTTCTGTGTCGGCCACTGCTGTGTAAACACCTTAGAGCTCAAGTGGAAATGGCAACATGATTAATACCATCTTGCAAATATTTATCCTCTGGGATTCAGCCAGAATTTGTGTTTCTAGGACTATGAATCTATAGAAGAAAACCTTCCAGATTATTTATCATGTAAGAACAGGGCAGTTTAGGGGATCTCTTTTACCTGAAGCAGGGCAAAAGCAAGTAAGCTTTAAATTTTCCAGCATTTATTTGGTTTAAGCTCTTCTCTTGCCCCTGAACACTCCAAGTTTTTCATCATTTTCTCTTTCTCTCTCTCTTCCCCTCCATTCTGACCTACGCAGCTTCTTCCTAACAGAGATTTTTCTCTGCAATATCCTCTCCTTGTGTGTGTTAGCAGAGCTGGAGGTTTGTGAATGCATGAATGCAGACTGGCTCGGAGGACAAGTCCTGTAAACACTGCTCATGACTTGGGTCTGTTCTGCTGGAAGCCAAAGCCTGAATGGCACCTATATCTTCCAAGAGGACTCTATGTGCTCAACGATAATTTTATGTTATTGCTGTTCTTTTTACCACCCATCATTTGTTACGCCATGGGGTAATTACATGCCAAGCTTCCTGCATGCATAGGGAAATTGGTGCCTAGAAATCAGTGTGACCAGCAGACCCCCAACATCTGCTCCCTAGAGCTGATGGACAGCCAAACCCTCCCCTCCTCGCTGCCACCAGTACAGGTTACAGCAGCCAGCTGGCTCCTCCAGGGCCAAAAACGTTATGGAAACCAGCAGGTTTGGGAAACTCATAAGGAGACCATCACCTGCAATGCACCGAGGAGGTGTCGGGGAAGCCGGACACATTCTCCTGCAGGCTACTATAGGGAGCCAGGCGCCCTGTGGGCACACTTATCAGAGGGTGTTTTAATCAGCGATGATACCAAATGCAGGGTTATTGATGTCTGCGATGTCTTTCCTTTTAGGTGAACAAGAATAAAATCTAATTCTAGCCAGGAGACCAATTCTTAACTTGCAGATTGTTTCTAAAGAGCCAATAGAGAGGAGTTATGTGGCAAAGGAGGCAAAGAAATTAAGTTAATAACTTGATTGAAACAAAACACCTGGCATGGGATAAGAACAATCAGCTATCATAGTTACAGAAGCTGCTTGCAAGGCCATATGAGTAGGAGGGTGTTGGAGAAATTATCTTTTCATTCCCTGCTATGCCTTTCTGGTCCCAGTCATCCTTTCTTTGGCGCAGGTTGCCTGACGGGGTGTCTGCAGTCCTGGTAGGGGAACAGCTGCGGGAGCGAGAGTGCACCCATGCCCGCTAATGGAATCAGTGCTGTGAGGATTTGTACCCTCCCTGGAGCAAAACTACCCGCCCTGTATGCAGCAGACTCCCAGCCCTGGGCCTGTCCAGCCTGATGCTGGTTAAAATTGAACATTCAGCCCGAATGTTCCCGGAGGGAAGCAGCTGCTTTGGGGGTTTCTAAGGCCTTTCTTTGGGAAAGATGAGGATACTCCGTTTTCTTCCCAAAGTACAGATAGTTATCTGTCTGGGTGAGGGAGGTAGAAGAGAAAATGACAGGAATTTCAGGAGCTGCAAGTTTGTCGTTGCTGCACTTGTATGAACCTGCCTCTTCATGACTTTTCACAACACCACCCCTGCCACAACAAGGCCTGACACCTCCTTTGCAGGATATGTGCATGGTAAACCGGTTCTCGTCTGTTCAGGCCAAGAAACAGTAAATTTTCTCTTGTGGGAACTATCAGACCAGTGCTACCATCATGCCCTACCTGTATTCAAACCTCAATCTCTCCTGCAGGTGTCTTTGCTTGGGTGTGGGGACCACTTTTTTTACAACAGTACTTTAAAGAACTCTCTGATGAGCTGTCTTATGGAGGGCATGCTTCACCCAGATTAAAGAAAGCCACCTGAGCCAGCATCCCAAAAAGGCACATGGCTGCACACTGTGAAAGCAACCAAACAAAAAGTGTCAAATATTTGTTTGAATGCAATTACTTCTGTGCAACTCCTGCTTTACACAAAACATATTCTCTTAACTTGCACAAACACCCAGAAGCTCCAAGGTAGCTCTAGCAGTAGCATCAAGCCCTATATCACTTTCTGCACTTTGATTTATGCATTTGTTTTCTTTGTTCTTGCAAACCTACCAAGCTGTTTGTTTAAGCTGCTTAGAAGATGCTGCAGCATGTATGATTTCTTTTGACTTTTCCATTATGCCATACTCAGAACATTTAACAAACGCTAGTTATCCTTTTTAGTCTTTACCATGAGGCTTGAAATTTCTAACCAAGGTTAGAAATTCAGGTTTTGCCATTCTCTGGTGCTATACTTCCCCTAAGGTAAATCAGCATTCACCTTAATGAACTAACTCCTGCTGTATTTTGACTGTTATAAAACCCATTTCACTGTGCTCAATTACTTAAAAAAAATTATGTTTTCTAGAAAAACTGCAAGGTTTCTGTTACGTACTTGCTGAACTTTATGGACCACACATAGCTGAACTGTAAGTATTGCTGTGTCCTCTCAGGTCTTTGCTTAGTTTCTTCTTGACGTGTACGGATGTGCTGTCGGATTAAAGTGCGGGGGTTTCATTCTTAAAATCACATTATTATTAAAGCAGAGATGCTTGAGAATGATTCTGGTTTGGCATTTGGCATAGCTGTTCCTGAGTGAATAACTACAGGCTGCCACTGGTAACCATTTTCATACTCCATTTGAATCTCAGATCAGGCCCACCTGATGTAATTACCTTTTGAAATTCAGCTCGTTTGGCTGAGGGAGGAATTTGAATAACCCGTGCATGCGAGACAGCTTCTACAGAGTCACACTACTGTAATACTCGTCTCTTGCTTTCCCTTCTACCTTTAATCAAGCTTTCTAATTGTCAGCCCCTACATGCTCTCAGCCCCAACCTTGATACACACTCCTGGGGATGCCTACTAAGTAATGTAAGTGATTAAAAAAATAAAATGTAGGTCATTTTGTTCCTCTTTGAAAGTTCTTAGTTTAATTAACAGAGCTTTTGCTAGACCTTCTTCTTCCCTAGGGTTTTTATTTGTATTTTTAAAACTAGCCAAGGGACTATAAAGTGCTTACAGGACTAAGAAGTGCTATAATCAAACATTTTAATTTAATTCCTGATTAGCCCAGAGGTGTGTCCCAAAAAGAAAAAAACAATCCTAGCACTTGTGCTTGGTGATTAAATGTTAAGGATCTTTGAAGGATTTCTAGTTATTTTCTTGAGTTAATGATTGAACATTCATATGTGTCAAATTGCATATGCATTAACTTTAACCTTTAAGTCTTTGTCAGACTTATGATTGATTAAAAACCAGAACAGTCATAATGTATTTGATTCAGGTGCTGCATCTAAAGCACGGTGCTTTTTCATCATCCTGGGATCCAATTTTAAATGCTGAGTAGGATGCCGTGGCAGAAAATTGTTAGGACCCAACACTGTACTGGGCAGTGATTATGGGCCACAGTGAAGTGAGCTGAGGTTATTGTTCGGCATTGGGAAGATTTAGCTTCCCATGGAAATAGCTTCTACTTTCAAGCAGCCAACAGAACATAATGGTCTTTGTTTTCGCACCATTTCCTTCAGCATAGACAGGGAAATGAATGCCGATGTGGTCTGCCATTCCTTGAAGCTGTGTAAACAGGATCCAGGACAACCGCTTTGTCATCTCTACCCTCCTCCAAAGGTGAGCTGGTTTTCCACTTTTTTCAAAGCTACACATTGTAGAAGGTCTTTTAAGCTGGAACTGAACAGTACGGAGGCTGCCAGTGCACGTGCATTGTCTGGGAAATAAACTTCAATATTTTGCGCGTGGATACTTTTAGAAAATACCTGTTTGAATGAAAGGTACATAACACACTTTAGCTGTGTGGAGCATCAACAACATGGTTGTCGGAGAGGGGGAATGAGAGCGCCAAATTCTCTTGTACCAGTCTGGGTTAGGGAAGAAGAGTAGGGAAGATAAAATCTCACTTTCTCCAGACTTTATTATTAAGCAGTGCAATAATCCAAACCAGATACTCAGCTGAGGTTCACCTATACCACTGCATTACTACGGCATGACAAGTTATCCCCACATTGCCTGATCTGCTGTGGCAGCCTGTGTAGGTGCTAGTTACCCACTGCAAATGCAGGGCTATTTGACTTGGATTAGTCTGCAGTGCAAGAGGTTTAAGCTCACATGTATAATGTTCTGCCGCAGGCTAGAAACATATTTAGTTACCACTGCTTTTTTGATGTACAGTTACTTGCTACACCACGATAACTTGATTGCACATCCTAGACCTTTGCTACATGGACACATTCATACCTGCATCGGCGTCTAAACAGATAGGGTTTGGTTTGGGATTTTTTGGGTTGTGTTTTTTTTTTCCCAGTCATCATGCAGCTCCGGTCACACTAAAATCTGTGAATGATGGTGGTTGTTTGGCAGTGTCGAAAAGCAAGGGATTCACTTAGGCATCTATTTTTGTAAATCTTTTTCCCTGCATCTGGATGAATAAAGGCATGTTTGATTTCTAAAGGTTTGCATAAGATGTTTTACTCAGGGCCTCATCCAACAGCCATTAAAATCAGTCAGAACCTTTTTATGGGCTTCAGTGAGCTGTGGTTCATCTCCAAGATGGATTTAGTTCTGCCAATATTAAGATCTGAGAAACACTTGCCTTACAAGAATGGCACTAACATTTGTTATGTAGCAGGTGTGTGTCCCATATAACTATGCTCAGGAGAGAGGGACTATTTAAACCAAAGTGGCTCTTGTGCAGAGATTAGAAGATCTGTGGTGAAATGCTTGGCCTATCATCCAGAGAGGACAAGATGCCACTCAAGGGATTGCTGTCAAATCTTTGGTTAGCTCTTCCTATCTCTCAGAGAAGCTGTGGGACCTAGCTGTTGACTCCTTCACCTCTACCAACAGCTCCAGCAACTACACCTTCTGCAAGGAAAAAAAAAATGAAGATGGGTTGCTTTTGGTTTTGTTTTTTTTTTTAAAAAAAAACTTGGACTCTCATTTTCATGGCCTGGAGACTGTCCCTCTGAACGAATGGCTCAAGCAAACCCTTTCCCTTCCAAGTGGTAGTTAAATCCCTTTCTCTCAAGGTGTGTTTGTTTCTCACCAGGAATAAGGGAACTCTACAAACAAAATTATTTTTTCTACCCCAACTGTGCCTTCCTTTTAGCTTGCCTGGTGCCCTGAAACAGCATGAGGAGGCTGGGGGAGATGGGAGGACAAGAGCAGTGCTTAGAGTTCATGCTCAAGTGCTTGATAAATTGCCCGCAGTAACTCTGTGACAAGTCAGACTGAGTAAAAATGAATTATGGGTGAAAAAAATTAATACACAGTCAGAGACACAGATGCATAAAATGCAGTTTACTTCACATTTGCTTCTTTGGTTTGTAATTTGATTGATCACTTCAGTTATATGAGCCTGCAAATGTTGGCTCAGTCCCCTGCCAAGTGTTTGAACAAGACTTTAATACTAATGACTGTTTTGTTCAACTCTATTGATTTTCAGGTACTTCGTTTGTTCATTTAGACTTTTGGATGCCCATTTTCCCAGAATTAGTATCATATTTGTACTAGCGAATGGAGTAAAGTAAATACAGAGTTGCTTGCCCTTATAAGGCAGTATAATGTTCAGGTTTTAATTGCCTTTAAGGTGGCAAATATCAACTTGTAGCTCCTTTTTCAGTCAATAGTTTATTTTGTTCTGTTTCTGTGATGTTGCTCTAGTGAGATCATGTGTCTCAAAGAAGGAAGAGCCCCTGCATGAGGCCTTGCAAACTATCTGTATATTGGAGACACTGCAAGCCAAGTAAATGATACATGTGTTATATTACATACTTCCCTGGTCTCTGACAAATTAGCCTAAATTAATTTTTTTGCCAACCTGCCTGGAGCCATTAGCACTGTGTGATTATTCTAGGAGACTTGGCTCTAATTATGAATAAAAAATATTGCTCCATTCGCATGGAGTGCAATGCTCTCAGCATGGAGCTGGAGGAGGAGGGCATCTAACCTGGGCAAGGGTTAGATGCCCTCCATTGCAGGGCGTCCCCAGGAGCCTGGGCAAGGTGGTCTGCCCCACTGGTGGGCACTTTCAGGAGCAGACCCCTGATGTCTGTGGGGAAGAGTGGAAGGGGCACTCCCGGCTCCTGGATCACCAGTATGGCCAGGCATACAGATGTCACTCATAATGGGGCCCTGTGAGCCCCTAAATGCCACCAGTGGCCCACAGAGCAGACCCTGGGCCAGGGCTGGAAGTGCAGGTAGATGCACATGCACAGGCTCTCCCGCTACATGTTTCTTGCCCAGTGAGAGGTTCTTCTCTACCCTTAGTATGAGGGTAGCAACACTGGGGACTCCTTCACGTCAGGAAGCAAAATAGTATGGTGTATCAGAAGTGTAGGCCTATTTACCTGTGGTAAATAGGTAGCTGAAAACTGCTCAGTATCTAAAGCTGCTGTAATATCCTTTGTGGTTTAAGCCACATCAACAGCAGATACTCTAACCTTGGCTGCAGCATTGCTCCAAAATGCTGACAGTGGGTACAGGTGTCCAAGCTAGCTGGTTTAGGATGACTGGATATTTTTGTAGTCAAAAAAGTTTATCAGTTCACATGGTGGAGGACTTTCTGCACCAAGTCCTGTGATACAGGGGTATTCCTCTAGCAAGCGAAGAGGACTGAAATAGGGTGAGGGGTTTTAGGCACTGCCTACCAAGCTCCCCTTTTGGCCCCAGGAACAAGCAGGCTTGCAGGAGATTATTCTCAGCTTGTGTCTAGATTGTTTTAAGCCAGCTGGCCTGTTCAGTTAAATGGCAATACTTTAATTGATTTTGTTGGGGCCAGAATAATGGCTCAACTTCAGCACTGGAGTCCTGCTGCTGGCAGTCTCTTAAACAGTCTGTGTTGGAAGGAGCTTGTACCGTTCTTTCTGCCTTTCAGAGTGCCTCTTCTGCTCCCCATCACTTTTCTGCTCCAGATTATTAAGGGCCTTGTGGCTGCAGATTTTAGCCAAATCTCCACTAGTAGGATTTTGCTGGGAGTCATCTTACGTCAGCAAAAGTATACATATCTATGCTAATGTCATTTTATCTTACCAAAATAAGTTTCATTGCCACAAGCACTATGCTGGTTCATGTCCCCTCTGTCAGGTCTTTCACTAACTTTGTAACAAGCAAAAGCCACATCCCTCATGGACATTCCTGTGGCCAGCCTGCTCTTTGACAAAGTAGGGGCCGACCAATTCTGGTTGGAAAAAGGAAACCCTTTGGGATTTCATAAAATAAAGATACTCCCACTAGCTTCTTCTCTCATTCCTCTCTCTCTTTCTGTGAAAATGTGAACTGCTTCCCAGGAGGTGAGGCAGAACAAAACTCGGAGGCGGGAGTGCTTTTGCATTCCTGGTAAGAGCAGGCTGCCAGCCAAAGGTGGACCTTGTGGCTGGGACCCGTTTCCTTCTTTTGAGAACCACAGGCTATAAAGCAAGCATCTGGGAGGCAGGCTAGGTCCTGGGGAACAAGATGCCCTCCTTTTAGCCTTTCTTTTTGGAAATAGGTAAAATCTGCTGGAATGTGAGTTGTTTCTGCTGCAGTCAGAACTGAGCCCTGAAGAAAAAACCTACAGATAAGCGATAGCAGTAGGCACAGTCTGAGCACTAGTTCTTCCTCTTTCACTTGTTTCTCACCATTTCCCCTGCTCCTCTTCACTGGCAGAAAGTAAAATGCAAAAAAACCCCAAAAAAACAAAAACCAATGAAAACACCAATCATCCCCAAAAAACCAAACCACACAACCCCAAACTTCCACCAAATAAACCCAAAGAAAACATAGTGAGATGAGGTTTGCAGGGTGCTGCATGCAGCTGTGTTGTAGCAATGCAGAAGCTGCCCCAGGCAGGACCCTTGAAAACAAGTCTCGGGCAACCCACAGGCACAGCAGCATTTGGCGTGGGAGGCTGGCAGACAAAAGCGTGAGGACAAGGAAGCATTGCTCGTGGATGCTGACTGTGTTTTGCAGAGGCAGGCTAGAAAAGGTAAACCAAAATGTTTCATCCAGAACACACAGAGTCCAAGACCAAAAGAAACAAGTGGCATAAAATGAGCAGAAGTCAGAGTAATTGCCCTGGGAGAAGAACGAGTCAGGCTTTGCATGTTTTAGATTTAGGCTTGCAGGGAAGGTTCCTATTTTGTGTCCAGAGCACATATCATTTGGTTTGGTTGTCCTGTGCAGTCATAAATATTCCCCCTTCACCCTCTGCAGGATGAAAGGTGGGAGTTGTAGAAGAAATCCCAGCTTTGCCAGTGCTGTTTAGCAAGCTTTACAATGTTTTTGTACCTTGGTACGTGTACTGCTGGTAAAAGCATGATGAAAATGGGTTAGAAGGGAAACTTGGAGTGTTTTGTAAATATCCGCTCTCCTGGGAAAGAGCTGGCTAACAAGGGTGATAAATGAGAGAGAATTAGAGTTCGTTCGTCTGTTTGTTTATGATGAGAAATAGATCTGTTTGCAAAAAATTCATTACTGGGAATACATAGGCTCTGTGGAGAGCATTGAAAGAAGGCAGTGAATGAAATCCCAGCGATAGCCCTGCCCTCCACCGCATCCATGGTGTGGGTATCTCCTGTACGCCAGGAGGCAGGGCTGCGCTGATTTGGGTGGATGGGGCTGGCTGCTCCCCCAGGACCTCTGCACACCCTCCAGGCAGCGTCTGCAAGTTCATCCATCAGCTCCTAGGCAGCCCCTTCCTCGGCAGTGTTTTCATGCCATGGGAAAGAGAGGAGGCTGCTGGCTAGCTGAGTTTCAGCAAAAGAGGTTGTATGGGCTATATGGCCTTCGGTGGCAGGCTTGACATGCTGGTGTCAACCAGGGATTACAGGTGACCCATGAAACCAAGAGTGTTTTCTCCTGGATGAGTGTTTCAGCTGCCAGTCCTCCACCCTGGCAGCCTGGCTGAGGTAACTTCTGCAGCTGGAGAAGATCTCATCCTTAGCATTTCAGAGAGAGCATTTTCTACACATGGGGGCAATTCAACCTTTCCTCCCTTTGCTTTCTGCTTTGTGTGTGCAATACTGCTTTAGCTGTCTGAAGCATGCATTTCTCATGCTGTGCTGCTGAGAGCGAGAAAGGTGTCTCTCTTCCCCTGCCCAGCAGAAAGGGGTTGATAAATCCTACCTCTCTGAAATTTTTTTCATCTATCATACTCAATTTTAAGCCGTTTTCCTCATCTGTCTCTCAAGTTATTTTATTGCAGAAATTACAGCAGCTGGTAACATACAACATAACTATGGCAAATGCAAGATGCATGTTTGGGTTTGGGGACAGCAGTTGCCCAGGGGGAAGAAACTAGGAAACAGTGACTTGGCTCATTCCTAGCATCTCTCATCTATTTGACATACTCAGATTTTTGTAAGACTATAGACACAATGAATTAAACATATATTAAGCACATATATTAAGATGACACATATATTAAAGATGAATAACTTAAGTCTGTGTTCCTTGCTCTTTATGCTTAGTCTTCCTTATCCCTTTATATTGTTTGCTATAAATTTTTGACCCTTGAATATCACCATTAATTAATTTGCTTTGATCACTGCCTAAATCAATTAAAATGACATGCTAAATTTTATCACCAATAAAAAAATGTTGGTAATGGTTGCTTTAAATGCAAATATATGCTGCTTTAATATTCCAAGCTGGCATACCCGCTGTTCAGTAAGATGCCATCACTCGAGGGATATTTTCTTTTTTTCCCAAATGCTTTAATACTACCACTTGGCAAAGCATATTTTTTTCCCCAATGTTGAGTTCCTGTAGTTCTAGCCAGATAAATATAAACTTGTGCTGAACTTTACCTTGGAGCCCTTAGACCCGCTTGGTGTTAAGCGAGTAGTTATGTCCTTAGGCTGGGCTGTAGGAAGGACTGATGGTAGATCATTGTCAGACAGCACAGTTCAGTCTCACTAACAATTCTGACCAGAAACAAAGTGCTAACACGTTTGTTATACACCAGATTTTTCTTTTCACCAGTAGTTGACTTCTTTGTAACCCATGGCCTTATGATGGCCAACCTGTTCTGCTTTGATGAAAAAGCCTTTCCAAGGTCTTTTTTTACAACAGTTCTCTGACTCTTCCTTTTTATTTAGGTATACGTATCCTCATTGTTGTGGAGGAATCCCAAAATGCTTCTTCAGCACAAGCTTGCAGGAACAAGTTTGCAGGGACACAGAAAAACAATCTTGCCACTGTCAGCGAGAACTTGCCCTGCAGGGCAGCTATTTGCAGAATAAAAAGCCAGCCTTCCTAGATCCTAAGCAGGAGATTTTCCTTCCAAACTCTATTCCCTGCTTTGTACCTTCCCATGCACCAGCTGTTCCCCTGCTGGGATGAATCTCAGCTGAGTATAACCCCTATCCATGCAAGACCAAAGGTGCCCTCTGTACCCTTCCACAGCCAGCGGGACTGACATTGCACATATAACCGTTTTTTGGTGATCTAATGGATGAGTTGTTCTTCAGCAGGAGTCACTGGAGAAATCTGTCCTCTGCAGCTCACACAGTGCAGTCAAGATACGAATCTCAGCTCTTCAACTGATCTGGACTTTTCCTTCGGAAATAAATGATGCCCTGGAGCAAAATAAATGAACTCTTGGAACTGGAGTTTCATAGGGGGTGATTGGATAATTGATTGTTAGTCAAATAAAAAGTAACTGATGATAAGTTTGTGGACCCATACATCATTTTAATGCTGTGACTGATATATTTAAAAAAAAAAAGGCAGTAAATGGGGAGCAAAAATGGTAGGATACTGCAAGGCTGATCTGTTCTTTTTTTTTATTTTGTTCTTGCTCTCCTAGGTGGGGCTGAGTACTGCAATAAGAAAAGCAAAGAGGATTATGAAGACTTCCAAGGATCTGGTAAGAAATCAGTGTCATTACAGTGTTTTACACTGTACTTGCATTTTATCAGGAGTGCGTCCTCATTTATTTTCCCTGATTGTGAAGCCACCTGATCAGCATTGAATCAAATGTTGACTTACTCCTACCTGGTATAGGATCTGCTCTATCAGGTGACACCAGGAAGAAGGAGAAGGAGATAATAGAGAGGAAATATGAAAGTATGGGGAGAGCAGAAAAAAGAAACTCATGAAAAATTCAGACTGGTTTTAGAGTAGGGATAACTGTCTATATCCATCCAAAACATAAATTTGTGTCTGAAATTCATGCAGCAGCTGAGGATCTCATCTGTGAACTCCATAGTTTAGCTTCACACTGAGGCTCTTGCTTCTACTAGCCCAACTTGCCTTTGGTGGGGCAGCCAGCCTTAAAACACAAAACAAGCAGATATAGATCTTGTTTAGATTTTTTTACGAAAGCAGGAATTTCCCACTCACCCTTGCCCTGTGTTTCTCCATCCAGAGAGCCTTCCTTCCTTCCTTCAAACTTCTTGCAGTGGTTATTATTGCTCCTCCTTGTTTCATGTTTGTTTCTTGTCCCTTATCATCCCTGCCTTGCCCTTGTAGCCTTATGTAGGAGGAAGTCTCATGAACCAAGCCACTGCCTCAGAGCACAGTGACTGCACTTTGGGGTTGTCTGAAACTCAAACAATGGCCTGAATCCAAATTCTGCATATTTTTACTTTATTTGTGAGAGGCTGCCTTTGCCTCTTAAACTTGAAAACTGGGATTTGAAATATTTCTGCCTCCACCAGTTTTCAGATTTATAGAGGATCTCTAAAGCATAGTAGAGAAGGGAAGGACAGCTATTATTTGCTGGGTTCACTTACATGAGTCAGCTCAGCCACAGAGTTTGCTTCCAGTTGTCTTCAGGCACTTAGCGCAGAGCAAATGTTTTTGCTGTTTGTGAAAAGATTATTGATACTGCTTCTTCCTGAATCCTCACTGTGATGCTACTCAAAAACGTGAAAATTGAGGTGCCTAATTAGCCTTTGGGCAATTGCCAAATTGCCAAGCCAGGGAAATAAACAATGCATGGAAGAGACGGGTCTTGGCTCCTGCAGAACAGCAACCAGCAGGATCTTATTCATTTTCCTTCCTATTCAGCGCTGTGCTACTAAGGGCTGAGAATTCTGCTCAAATTACATGAAATTTCTAGTCCTCTTTCCCCAGGTGCAAGACCCCATGTTAACACCTGCAGGGAGGTGCTCTGAGTCAAGGAGGTCCTCTCTGTTAGCCAGAGCCCAGGTGCAGCTCTGGGGATGAAGAGGAATCAGCGTGCAGGTGCCACCCCTTGGGACACAGAGCATCTTTGCTCCCTCATGCATGCTTCTACACTTGGCATATCAGGCTGTGTCCCTTGCATGGCCAGCCCTGTCTGGCCTTCATGGGACATGCATGCCGTGTCCTTTTGGGCTCTCCTGATTGTAGGGCTGCATGTTTGGCATCAGTCTTTGGGTGCAATGGGGTCTTCTTCCAGCTTGCCTCTACTCTCCCATATCCTCAAAGCTGCTTAATGCCCCGATACCTCTCTCAATCTCCATCACAACACCCTTGGCCCCTTCCTGCTCCTAGTTGCCCATTTACCAGTGGGAGGGACAAGCAGACTGTGCTTGGGCTAGAAGCTGCAAGATCATAGTTGGGTTTCTCCAGTCAATGTATTTCTAAACCTACATAACTGCACAGTACAAGGTCAGCTCAAATTAAATCAAGTATCATGTGACTGGTTGGACCTCTCCTGCATTTATTCCTAGCATGTTCCCTGTAATGACCCTTGCTGAAACTTATTTTAAAGCTAGAAAATTAAAAATAACATTTCTAGAGGCAGTACTGTATCTCACAACTTCCCCTTCACCCAGATTGCAATTAATTTCATTTCAAATCCAGAAAAACAATGCGGTAAGAAACACAAAGGAAGATCTCCCGGAGAGAGCACAGTATGTAGCATGCTTGTGTAAGCCCCATGTCCCAGAACAGCAGTGTGTGATGAAATAGTAAGAAAATCACCTGCACAATCTCAACACTGCCAAATCATGGTCTGTTCACCTGCCCAGGCAGATACAAGTGCCAGTGGGGAAGGGCCAAAGCAGCTGAGGAGCTCTCGCTGCTCAGGGAGAGGGTTGCCTAGCTGAATGTGTGAGTGAGGATCCAGAAAAGCCCTGTCTGTGGTAGGACATCTCTGCATCCACACTGATGGAGAGAGAAAAACATTCACCTGGCCTTTTTTATGCTCCAGCTCATGCTGGACAGAAATATCAAATTATATCTGCTCATTTTTCCCATAACTGCTATTTTGGTTGCTTTTGCCCCATATCATGTTTGGGAAAAGCTTTCTGAAGAGGTTCTTGCAAGTTAGCTGTCCCCATCTTTGTTTGGCAGCTCTGTGTGTGCATAAAAAAGAGGTGTGATTATGGCTATTGGTAATAAGAATGGGAGGTCTGTCTGGCTCCCAGGGGTTTGTATTTACTGGGCATTTCTTAGGATCATTGTGGGTTTGGGAAAAAGAAAAGGTATTTTGCAGATGTAGAGATGAAGTGAAAGTGGCTGCAACCCAAAAAAATCTAATAAATGTCTTCATTCATTAAATAGTGAGCCATCTGTGAGCAACTGGCTTAAACCAAACACCAACAAGCATTAGGGGCTCAGTTTTATTTTTTTTTTTGTGAAACCAATTAAAATAATTACAGAAATGTCATTAGGGAATGTTAACAGGCAATGAATAAAATATTGGTGTTATCAATCACTGTAAGCACCTTTAGCGCTAACTTTTCTTATGGCTGGAGAATACACTAAGAGGCATCTTTGAGCAATAGCAGCGAAAGAATGACGAATACAGTCATGGCTGTAGCATTTAATGAGAGCAATAACCATGTGTACAATCCTGTCATGACTGTGTGGTCCCTGCAAGTCACAGCCTGGCAGCAGCAGAAGTGGGAAGCCACAGAGGGAGCCCAAAGGGAATTGCAAGGCAGAGGGGGGCACGAACCAGTCTCTTGACCACCCACTCGTGTTACTCGGGGGCAAGTAACCCATCTCCTCCCAAAAACACATACCACAATTGTAGCCTGGCTCTGCTGGGAAGGACCCTGTAGTGCCTGCTCACCTGTCCTCGCACGCTTTCTCACTTACTCATGCAAAGGTTATCACTTTTTTTTAACCCTCTGCTCCTTGCTGCCTTTTGAGAGTAGCCTGAGACACCCTCAAAGAGCAGATGAGCTGCTCTTCTGCACACCCCCAAGCAGAGCCAAAGCATGGTGTCCAGACCTCACTGTTGCATGTGCTGTGGAGACATGTAGGCTGGGGAGCCAGAGGCTGCTGTGCCCCAGGACGCTGCTGCAGCTGGTCCTCAACACCCAACTCAACATTGCCTATACCACTTCCAGGGCACCATCAGCCAACTGTTCCCACCAAAGGTAGGCAGTCTGCTGGGGCTGCAGGATAGTCTTCCTTTGAAACTAACAGAGATTCAGTCAGCAACAATTTTCAAATGACTAGCTGAGAAGAAAACATGATAGGCTTTATTCTACTTAAGGCAAAAGGTAGACTTTAAATGCAGCCAGTGAGCAGAATGAAAGAAAGTTTCCTTTATTTATCTATTTCTTGCAAGCCCTGTAGTTTGTCTTTCTGCTGCAGTTTCAGCTCCGGATGCCTTAACTTCAAAGGCTTTGCGTGATGTGACTTAGGCTGAAGTGAAAAGCTGACAGCTTAAATGAAGACACTGTAAATCTTAGCCTGATGGAAAGCTTTAAGAACCTCTAATGCCTTTGTAGACAGCGCTGATATTAGCCCTACGTGGAGGAGGTGGGGGAAGTGGTTTCTTTCCTCTTTCCAGGAAGGCATACATAGGTTTGGAAAGCACTCTGAGAAAAGCTAGCATCCTGCTTGCATGCCTCTCACGATCTCTGCCTATCTGGCCATACATGCATATGCGCACACAGAGAGCAAAGAGGAGGTCTGCATCCCTGCCGTGCTGCAGGACATAGCCCCGAGGCAGCCAGGCTGGTAGGGAGATTAAATACAGGGATATGGATGGATGGGGAAGAGCATGGGGTGGCTGGAGCTGCAGCAGTGGGAGCAGGTTGGTCTTTCAGCTCATGGAAAGTCCCCACTCCCTGCTGCTTTTGGCTATTTACATCCATTCTTTTGCAGTTGTGTTCTGGTTTCTCCTTTGACTGCACTGACACCCCCTCCACCTCATGGTCCCCTCCAAGCAGGTGCAACTCCGGCCCTGTCATTTAAACGTGTTGAACAGAGCTGAAGAGAGTTAATTAGTGGGGGCGTGTTGCAGGCTTGTCTCTTGTCCCCCGACTTTCCTCCTTTTTTTCTCCTTTGATTTCTCTATTGCATCCTCCAGAAAGTACACTGTCATGGCTCCACCGCCAGCACTACAGGGCTCCCCCACAAGGCACCACTCTTGTCCATCTTCACCTTGCTGCTTGGTCACTTCAGCCACCAGTGCAAATGTTAGCTGCTGTGTTTGTACCAGGGGCTCTCTCCCAGCCCTCCTCTCCACATTGAGAACCTGGCTGTGACATATTGCTGTGGCTGACCTCCTGCTCTGGCCAGTGAGAGACCCTCATCTCCATCACCCCTTGTTACCTGTCCAAGAAAACACCTTCCTGTCTTCCCTGGAGCTGCAGGAAAATGCCCTATGCACTGCTGCACCACTGCCCTGCTGCCCTGCAGTGCTACCTTGAAGTAGCATTCATTACTCAGAGCTTTATATGCTGGGGTTACTGTCCCCTGTGGCAATTAATAGCCTTTCATTGTCCTCGCATGAGCTGTATCCAATCTTTATCTTCTGTTTATCTTAGATTTAGGTTGTAATCTTATTAGGGCAAGGACCATCTTTTTTGTTTTTTTCTGTGTCTATGAAGTGTGTAACACAAGGGACTTGGTCCAAGGATAGAGCTCCTAAATGCTATGGCAATATAAATACTCTTCTTTGCATAAAGTTATGACTATGTCCATCTGCTCATCTGCTCCATATTTACATGCTGAATGCAGCCTTAGTGAATATAGTTAATTAGACTGTGCACCAACCAGCCCTCCGTATTTATAGATCACCTGAATGCCCTCAGTGTTTAAAGACTACCTGAGCTTACTGTGAAGCCACATTAGCAGGATGTTTTGAGGTTGATTGCCGACATAGCACAACGTTTCCATAACCTGAGCATTCATTAGCAAGGTCTCTTTCAGCTTCTGACGCTTCCTGGTTACCTGGGGCCTCAACTGGATTGGCCCATGGTTATCATCTACAATGCTGAAAGAGTTTATCCTGCAGCAGCTGTATTTTATAGCTAACAGGTCTGGCCAAGATAAAGTCTAGTTATGAGATTTCCAGGTAAAAATCTCATTAAAAAAAACAAGGGCATTCTATGCACATACTGGATCCTCCCATTTCTCCTCTCTTTGGGACTGTTCCTGACCTTCAGCTTATCCACTCCTCCCCAAGTGTTCAGAAACCAGCCTCATGGCCCACAGTGTGTTGCTTTCACTAGTTTCATAATAAGTGTCAGATATCATTATGTTTATTGAACATGAGAACAGTAATTTTTACAAAGAGTGAATAAAATAACTCTGGGACATGAGAGGAGACAGTTTCACAGGAGCTTCTTCCTTCCTTTGTTAATTTTACAGCTCTTTGAAAGCAAGAGTGGTTGGTTTATATAATGATCAGTGGAAATCCTTAAGTTGACTGCTGTGTCAGGTCTAAATCCTCTGGTATGTAGCATCCTTAATGGAGTCATTGGAGTTTTTAGATGTTTCTAGGCAGAAAATACATGATTTACCTCTGGACTTCACTGACACTGAATATCCCAAGCCACGCCGCCTCTGTGAACTAATGCATCCATCTTCTTTTATTTTCTTCCTCTCCAGAAAAGTTTCATGGGGTTCTCAAGTGTATGTGCATTTCCTCTTCTGGCTAACCTGTGTGAGAAGATTAAATAGTATGTATAAAGTTTTCTGTTTTCAGTTAACCAGAAACAGAATATGGTACATTTGTTTCTTTCAAAGGAGAAAAATCATCCTGAGCTTCACAAAGCTTTCTGTACTTTAGTTATGTTGCTTTCCTTCATGAAACCACTGTCCAGGTAGCATAGAGGGAGATTACACAGAGTTCAGGTAAGTCAGAGTCCTCAGAGGGATCCCTGTGCTTTTTCAATACACTAAAATATTTGCATAATTTTAGCGGGTCGCAGAGGTCAAATATACGATGCACTCAAAGATATGAGTGTGTCTCTCCTGAGCCCAATAGACTTTTCCATTTCATTTTCTCACCCTGCTGTGGTGCCAATGGCTCAGCACAGGAAGGACACCAGCACCTTTATAATTCCATGGGAGAGATTAATCAAGTGGCAGTTGCACAGTGTAGGAGAATCTCAAGGTGTTTAAGCTGGGTGGATGGTGGACAGGAAAAACAACTTACCGCAGTGCTAACTTTGAGTCATTTTCCGAGAAAGGCTGTGGACATCAGCCGGGCTGTTACGCCTAAGGCATATTTATCAATGTACTCCAATGAGTTGGAGGAGGACTCAAGCAAATTTAAGAATAAATGAGTATTATTACAGTATATTTTGACTGATTTGACTGCCAAGACTAACTTGCTCACCTCTTTCTTCTCATATAATTGAAACTGCAAATACCAGGAGTTTATTGGAAATGGATTGATTAACACAAAACATCTTGTAAGTGCCTTTGAAATATGTCAGGACAAATAATCAGAGTTTGAGCCTTGTGAGTGCAGACACTAGAAGCAGGAATCAAATTGTATATCATATGTTAGATTGGATGTGTTCAACTCTTCTGATCTCTTTCTCTCATGCACACTCTTTTTTTTTTTTTTTTCCTTCTTTCTGTAGCTACAAAAAACATGTTTGGCAGTTGGACTTTTTTAGCTGGTCTGGATCTGTGCCAGTTCCTTGCAGCTGAACCTGACTGCAGAGAAGTAGCCTAAAGCAGCACATGGAAATTATTGATTATAGCCAGAATAAGGGTTACAAGGCCCACCAGGAGTGCATGTCACCTGTCTCTGCATTTTTTTTTATCCTGATGCTCATGCAGTCTGAGGAATCCACCCTCACTGCACCTATTTTCTCTCTGAGCCAGGTTCAGCATCTCTTATGAGTTCAAGAGGTTGGAAAAACTTGGAAAGAAAACACTCCAAGGAAAGGCTGATTAGCATGTCATTCAAAGAGTGCTGTCTGCTGGGCCAAATATGACAGGCTGCTCAATGTAGGTGAGCTAAGCTGTGGCCCGTAGCCAAAGAGGGGTTCTATGCTTGCACAGCACCATGTGAAAGCTAGCACGTGTCCAAGGTGAAAAAGGAAGGGGCACATAGCAGACACCATCATTTTAGCACCTGTTTCAGGTACTGCTAAAACCTATAGGGTTTCTGGAAACAAAAGTCACAATGGAAAAAAAAGTAATTTTCAAAGGTTAATGTCATTAAGCACTGTGGGGGACCACTGAGGGCTCAGGTCTCCATTGCTCAATTCAAGGTAAAATACTTTCCTTGAATATGTTTGAGCATAACCAGAAGGTTGTGGGACTGGGTACAGAAGCTGCAAGATGAGACTCTGATCCTCAGTTAAAGCATAAGGCCACCTGTGAATTCAGTGTGTGGTCCATCTTCATATTAAATCCACTTTTACCCTTTAAAATAAGCTTTTTTTTTTTTTTTTTTTTCATGTAGCTACAGCCTGGTATGAAAAACCACAAGCCTTCTGGACTGAACACAACAGGAGAGAGATGGTGTAAAGCCTTGAGAGTTAAACATGAGAAAGGGTATTTGCCGTTTGTTTTTAGCAAAAGAAGGAGGTTAGTCTCCATCAGCATAAGACATTGTTCTGCAGCTCTTTCCCAGATGGAATGACTTCTGCCAGGCTAAGTGTAGTATTTCTTTCAAAAAATAAGTTACTTTTACCACAGATTTGTTGTCCTAGCTTGTTTTAGAGACCGAAGGTTCAACATTGCAGCCATACATGAGTCCATCAGCCTCACTTCCAGAGCTCAGTCAGCAGATATTGAAAGAAATCAGAATTTGCTCATTTGGACAGAATCACTTTGCTGAAGTACAAGTACAGAGCTAAAATTGAATATGGAGCTGTGAATGACATGCCAGCTATTATCTATTCTGTACACTTTATTGTGTTTTTTTCTTTCTAAATAGGTTCCCTTCCATATGTTAACACTGTATTTGTTGTTTTTGTTTTTTACAGTGTCATAAGAAATAAACTGCCTTTTGAAGATGTTGATGGAGATAAATTTAGTACTTTCCCGGTAAGCAAAGCCTTTCCTTTGGTACAGTAATCCCTTGATAATGAGAATGTTTACGGGATTCATCCTACTTTCTGCAGAGCCTTATTCATTTGTGTGAAAATAGGTACAGGAGTGAAGTGAATGGAGGTTTTCTTTGTCATAAAAGGTGGTGTTTTTTCTGGATGAAAAAAACAATCATTCATTTATGCCACCTAGGGAGATGAACACATAAAGCTGTGCTCCCTGCAGAAGCAAATTGCTCTGCTGCTGAGTGGTCTGTTTACTGAATTAATAAGAGGTGAAGTAAAGTCGTCTAAAAAACCAAATTAAATTGCCAGCCTGTCTTATTTCTGCACCAAAGTGTGCAAGGTGTCATTTATTAAAGCTTACCCAAAGGGGCTTTGGAATACAACCCATTTACTGGGTTTTATTCCTACACCTTGAGTTAGATTCTCATTTTAGATATTTTAAATTAAAAGTGCAAGAGTAACAATGAGCATCCTATCTGTGTGCTTCTCCTGGCTTTCAGACGTTGAGAGGCTATCACTGGCGAGGCAGAGACTGCAACGACAAAAACACTACCGTGTACCCTGGCAGACGGTAAAGCTTTTAATTATTTTAAAGACTTCCTAATAATTGTGGCTTCTTGAAGAACAAGCTCCATATTTGGTTTTGGCCATACTCTAAGAGGGCACGTCACTGCTCGTTGCTTGATTTCACTGTGATGGAGACAAGAGGAGATGATCGAGATCAGGAATGGGGCGCATTAGCATGATGGGTGGTTCACAGGTTTCTTTCCTTTCTCTGAAGCGTCTCCAGCCAAAATTGGTCAGACAGACCGAAGGTGGGGAGGGAAACCAAGCCTCTGAGGCTAACAAGCCTTATGCCACTTGAGCTAATACAGGCTGTGCCTACTTTAGGGACCAGCAGGGTGGGAGGGCAAAACAGCAGTGCTTGTGGCTGGCTGCTGAGCCACCAGCATCCAATCCTCATGTTATGTTGGTAGAGCTAAATATGTGCCCTTCTAAGTGAATATCTTCTAGGTGAATACTTCCCAGCTGCCTGAGCATGGACTTCCATGCACACCTGAAACGGGGAGCACAGCCAGTCGTAACAGCGTGGCCTTGAACAAGGTCCCCTGCTCTTGCTATTTTGCCCTCTGCTCAAAATATTCTTTCAAAAATAGAGCTCTCCTCTACCATGGGTTTCTTAAGAAGTTGTTAACCAGGACCATTTTTCAAGCCTAGGCATTAACCGGCTTGTGACTAGATAAGCTGAGTTTAAGGGTGTGGGCTTGGAAGGATTACGTGCCACCAGCCTGGGCAGCACACCTGCATTAGCAGAAATGGGCTTACAGAGCCCATGCGTAGCGCCGGACTGGATAGATGGAGTCTCCCTGTAAAAGGGACCTGAGCTAATTACACTGTGTTATGGGCCAGAGCAAATCGTCGTTACACAGCACTGAATTTGGAGCGAGGGGCTTGGTGGATTTCAATGAACACCGAAAAGCAAGGGAAAGGGCAGGGAAAGAGGGTGTGTCTCTTGCAAAAACCATCCTCATTCACTTCGCCCAAATGAATGTGCAGACTAAAAGGGTACGTTTCATGCAGCAACTTCCAGTATTAACTTTAAATTAATATTGCATTTTGCTAGGAAAAATTGCCTCTCCTGTATTCAAAGGGGGGGAAAAAACACCCTTCTGTGCAGAAAGGAATTTGTAATTATTGCATATTCTCAGTGAAAAATGGCTCAAAGGATCTGATTTCCTCAAAGGCCCCTTTTGCTTTATTTTCTGTAACATTGCATATCCTTTTGTAACTGTTTTAGTCCTGATAATTGGGATGTGAAAAGTGACTCTAACTGCAATGGCATATGGGTAAGTACATGAAGTTACATTTTATACTTCCTTCCTTATTGCTGCTTCTCTTTTTCTTCCTTTTGAATTAGTCTGCAAATGTTTATTTTTTATTTATTCTGATTTATTAACTGATTTGGATTACTCCTATTTATTTATTGACTTTGATATTCCAAGTAATAAAACTGTATTTATTAAAAATAAGAAAACATAGGGGAAGCAGTTATGAGTGAAGGTTGTTTATTGATGGTTATGATTATTTAAATTATAGCTATTATAATTAATTTAAATGTTTGTATACTTATTAAAATAATGTAATGGAAAGCATCATTATTATGATGCAGTGCTTCCTGCAGGCAAACATTCAAGAAGAACTGAATTCTCAGCCTCTGTTTTGCATTGCCATTTTCAGGAGCTAGATAGATGCTATCATCTGCCCCTTCTTTCCTCCAACAGGGTGTGGATCCAAAAGATGGAATTCCCTATGAGGAGAAATTCTGCAAAGGTAAATATTTACAGTCAATACAAGAAACAATATGTCCTTTGTATTCATTTCACAAATATTTTAATATTTTCACAGCCATTGTCAATGTAGGGGAAAGACACCAGGCTTTACAACCTCATGAGAAAAGCAAAAGGGCAATTTTTTTTTTATTTATTTATTTTGAGGATAGGCGAAGATGAAACATGAAAAGCACAGGCTGCTGGTAATTTCCTGTTAAAAGCCAGCTCAGTTATTAAGTTGAAATACATAGATCAGGGACAGCAGCAAATGGAGATGTCACCTCTGCATCTTCTGTGGTGCCGGAAGCCTAACCCAGAGGGATGGCCTTGGGATTCAGGAGAGCAGTTTAACATCTGCATTTGTCCAGTTTGACCCATTGCCAAAAATACCAGCAATCATGCTGATACTTTTCAGGAGAAGGCCTTAAAGAGGTGAAGTAATGGCATCAGCTCATCTCCCTGACAGCAATGTGGGTGCCTGTGTGTACACATACGCACAAATAACACCCTTACTGAACAGCCGTGGCTACAGCTGCTGCTCACCTTGCCTTACATTTAAATCAGCATCCTGGGGGTGAACCATTGCCTGGCAAGACTTTTCAACATTTTAGATGAAAGGCAATCTACAAATGCTAAGTAACGTTAATTATCAACTAACCAGATTGTTCTAGCAGAAATACTCATATGAGTAGCACATCCACCACCCAGTTCTGTTATAAGGAGCTTTGAGCAATTTCCTGAGTAATCCGATTTCCCTAAATGTTTAAGTACTTTTTAACGCATGTTCTATGGGTAGTAAAAATAAATGTTGGCTGCAGAGCAGAGCCTCTGCTGAAATAACACATACATCCTTGAATACAACCAGGATTTTTTCTGATTAGTAAGACCTCTCCCTGTTTTTCATGCCCAGTCCCCAGTTGTTTCTCTAAGGTTGTTGGCACGTGCCTGATAGCCAGTTTTTGCTGCAGATGGAGTGAAAATCCCATTGAAGGGTCTGAGCATTTCAGCCATGTGAAGAGTGGTGTAGCTAGTCACCCCGTGACTCTGTCAGCTGCCATTGCTGTTGCCCTTTACACATTGCTCTCCATGCTCTGTTTTGGTTTGCTCTTTCTGATCATGCGACTAACAAAATGTATTAATTAGGTGCAGACTCACAAGGGGTCGTGCTGTTGGGAGACTCAGCCGGCGCTCACTTCCACATCCCTCCCGAGTGGATGACTGTCACGCAGATGTCAGCGGTGAGGAATCATGTTTGGGTTGCCAACACCACTACACTGCTGGTTGCCATTTGCTTTCTCCCTTGTGCTGCACACGGGCTGCCAAAGGGAAACAAGTGCAAAATGCCTCATTGCACTGGAATTTATAGTTATGGTCTCACGTGTGTGAGTCCCCTCCCGCGGCTGCTCTTCTGAAGATAAAAAAGCATAGCCATGTGCTACCGCCGTTCCTCCGACATCTGTGCAATTGGGTCGGGGAAGAGTTTGGCTTCGGTGGCCCAGTGCTGTGCCAGAGACACAAACCAGGACATCTGGCTTTCCATGCACGTGCCTGCAGCTCAAGGAGACCCGTGCTGTCTGTGGGATCAGTCCTGCCATTAGCGAGCTTGTTGGTATGGCTCCTTGCTGTGCATGTCTTGCAGAAGTGATGCTGCTGACAGTCCAGGAATTTCTGTTTTAGGCATCTGGCTTTGAAATGATATGTCCTGGATTGTTTTCCCTCATCTGTGGCGTATGTGAAATAGGTCTAGTAACTCCAGTGTTCAGGCTCTGAGGCTTGTTGAACAAATACATCTGCAGGTGTTCAAGGGTCATCTAAGGGTTTATAATGGACTTGTCCTAAAGGGAAGAGTTTCTGTAGTGACTATAAAATATCACTGCCACACTGATGTCTGTCTTTGGGCAGTATCCTGGCATTTCCCATTTTCAAACAACATCAAAATGCGCCTGACTGTGAATTATGCTGAGCCTCAGCTGTTGCAGTTCACTGGTGTGGAATGAAATAATTGAGGGGAAAAGACCATGCCAGCAAACTGCAATTTGGGGGGTGAAAATAAATGTGCAGGTGTGCTCCTGCCCTTCACTGTTGTTTCCTATCCTAAGCCAGGGTCAGTCCCTAGCCAGGGAGGGCTGTGCGTTGTCCTTCTCTGCACAAGGGTCTTTTGCATGGGGGTGAGCAGATCGTCATTGCCCGCTTTCCCTGGTGAAAACCTGCTACTCCTCCACTAGCGTCTGCAGAAGGATATGGACATTTTCTGGAGAACAATACTTATTCCAAAATGTCAGTAGTTACAGTGCTGTTGGAGGTCTGAGAGTTTTGTGTATTTTCCCACTTTTGCTCCCAGAGCCAAGCTGATTTAAATGTTGCAGATTAGCAGTTGTTTTCCTTTGTTAAACATTTATGAGCAACGATTAGACGAATGACACTGATGACAGAGCTGATGATGAGCATAATAAATTAGCACTAATGATAATTGAGATTATCTTGTCTAATAAAGATGGTAATAATACTGATGGTGATGATGATTCTGGCAGTAATGCTGGTAGCAAAGGCATGTAGGCAAGAATAGTTTTAGACTATGTCAGCATTTTATTATCACTGTAATGAAGGTTTAGAAAGCATTTCTCTTGCTTGAAGCTTGCTGGTCCACTAGCTGGGTGGGTCAAGGGCTGGTAATGGCATGCAGAGGCAGAAGCTTCAAGGTCGGGAGCTGGAGTGCAGGTTATAAATTGAGCTGTGATGGCACCTTGTTACTGTCTGGTAGGTGTAGAGCAGCTCGCACAGGAAGGGAACCGGTGCTCTCTGTGTAAGGCCCAACAAATATATGCTTTCAGTGCTCAACTCTATCTGGCCAATGTGTGGGAAAGATTGAGGACTAGTTGGAAAGGGAGAAATGGCCTGTTTTCCTTTGCAGAAAGGATGAGTCCAGGTTAGAACTAGTGCCCTGCAATGGGGCAAGGAGGCAAAGAGAGATGTGTTCACTCTCTGGCCTTTTGTAGTCACTCCACTCACCGTATATAAAATTAAAGGAGTTAAGACATCACTGGAATTGAAGAAGCTAAATAGAATATATGAGTAAGTAAAAAAGAAGCCTGGACTTCACACGCAGACCTAGAGCTGCTGCAAGCCAGTCCCAGGAGAGATGTCTCTCGTGCACCGGTACACGGCACCAGTTCTGAGCCCAGTAAGAAAGGGGTGCATTAAGGTATTACTTAAAATACCACTTATTGGAGCTAGCAGAAAAAGGTAAAAGAGGATAGTATAGATAAACTTATGTCCCTTCAAGTGCTGGGCACCCCAAGCTGAGCAGCATCAGACAAACCTCTGAGAGGGGTACCGCATGGTATGTTGGTAATGTAGAGCAACTTGGAAAAGTCAGTTATAGCTACCCAGGACAGAGCAGGGCTGGGCTAAGTGCCCTGCAAGAAATGCAGCCCTCCTACAGCTAGCTGAGCTCTACAGTAGTCCTCTGCACAGCCATCCATGTGTCTGGAGTATGTGAGATTTTAGGATAGGAGAGGACAGATTCTTTTCTAGGACCACTTGCAAGCTTTCCTACTGACCTGGCAAAATTAGAGCAGTTAAATACTAATGCATAGATACAGAGAGTTCAGTCATAAAAAAAAAAAAAAAAAAAAAAAACTTGCATCTGTGTTTAAACTCTAGCAATAGTGAAAAGTTATTTAATTTGCAGCTCACTTTAAGTAAGAAAGTTGTTGCCTGAGCACAAAAGTGCTAGCAAAAAAATTTCTGAGCTAATTCAGACTTTGTCACCGCTTCTTCCTCTTGCTTGTTCTCTATGTCTTGCTCTCTGTGTGCAGCATGGCAATAGCAGGAATTTATCTACCTCAGGGTCATGAAGGTTCAATACTGTTTTCTCTTGATGTGTAATATTAAATACCACTGGCAAATACCCTTCATCTGTAGGTTTCATTAACAAATTAACTGGCTTCAATCCTTTTTCAGTGCAAGGCCTTCCTTTAGGAGAATTTCTAAGCACATCCAGGGATGGTTTTGCGACCAGAGAGAGTGCAGAGAGTCTATGTCCTAATCTCACAGAAAACATCCTTAATCTGGGACCACAGCAAGAATTTGAAGTTAGGGCTCTCTCATTAGCCTCATGTACCTGCTGTTCTCTTGTGCTGTCAAACTCAAGACGCTTCACTTTGATTCTGCCAAAATTTCTTCAATAAGACACATAGAAAAATTAGTTTATCAAACGGTTTTCTCTACAGTCAATACTAGAGTCAGTTCAAAGCTTTAATTTCCATTTCAATGGAATCTCAACCCTCTACATGGAATTCCAAATAGGACTTCCCCCCTGACCCTGTACAGGATTTTTATCATGTATACAAAGAAAAATTGTGTGTCTGTTAATTCAGATTTATTAAGTGTATGATTTTATTACTTTAATGTTGTTCTATATTTCTACATATCTATTTTATATACTTTACATATTTCATACATTTCTTATTTCTATTCATCCTTATACATGTTCACATATGCAAGTGTAAAGTAAAATTTACACTTGGTAACTATGCTGTGGGCCCTTCTGTTAATCAGCACCACATCAGTGGCAGCTGTTAATTCCTGTTTTAAAGCTAATTAGGTGGGGAAATAATTTTTCAGGAGTGATGCTAAGAATTTAGTTAAGAGGCTCTGCAGAGTGGTTGCTTTCCCTGATTATGCTGCACATAGTCTACTACGCAGAGGAGCAGTAACAATCAGTGAGGGAAGAAAGAGAATGTGAATGAGAAATTTCCTCACTGAAGCAGGCTCAGGAGGTCATTTGGGTAGCCAGATGATTAGTGCGGGGGTGACCAGATGGGTATTTGGGCTGAACACCTTTGGAATTCAGATGCCCGTGCCATCGTCTTGAAGACTGTTGTTGGGAAGCTGTTATATACTGGATTTTGGATTTCCTGGTCTAATCAGGAACTTACTGCCCTCTTGGCATTGGCCTCTCACAGGTTAATAACCCCGGTGTAATTCAGTGCATGGGGACACGCTCCTGTCATACGTCCCATGTCAACGAACGCATCAAGTTGTATCATTCACTTGTCCCATATCAAGTTCCCTGGTCTTCCTGTTTTCTTAAACCTAAGTGACCAAAGGGAGAGACCTGAATCATGTTCCTGCATTTGTCAAGGAGGCTGTTTTGGAGGGTGGAACTTGCAAGCACCTGAGCACCAGCACTGAGCTGCAGGCTCTCCCAGTCCATTTCGTCTGTCACCAAGCCCGAGACATGCGCTCATGTCGGAGCGGGGACTTTTATCTTCCAATACTATTTCCAAAGCCTTTACCTAGGAGCCAGTCACAAATACAGTTGTCATCCCTCTTAGAGTATGTTCTTCCCACAAAGAGCATACGGAGACACTACTTGGTGTGGAAAATGTCCATCACAAAGTGGACACATCTTTGAAAGATATAGCTCAGGCATGTTATTTCTCCAGATAAAAAAAACAAAACAAAACAAAACAAAACCAAAAACAAACCACCACCCCCCCAAAAAAAAAAAACCCAAAACCAAAACAAAACAAAAAAACCCAAAAAAACCAAAACAAGAACCCCCCACCCTATGTAGCACGAGGGGAAATTCCAGGTACCTTGATTTTTAGGTTTTTGATCAAAGTCTCAAAGTCTACCCTACAGGCATCTAGCTGAGGTGCAGTAACGCAGGGAAAATGATGTTGGGACCATCACAGAGGATACCTGCCTGCATGTTCCTGCAGAGGCAGCCAAGCACATGGCTGTGTCCTTAACCTGCCATCACTCCAGCAAATCCCCAAACACCCAGAGTACAATTACAGGAAAAGAATTATACAGCTGTAAGGGGATGAGTCAACTTTATTTTGGCTTTCAGCTTGTCAATAGGTTTTGGGTTTGCCAGGCTTTTCTTCTTCTAAATAGTTCAGCAAGAATTGAGCTGAATGTTCATTCCTTTGACCTGAAAATTCAGACACTAAAAATGAAGTGTAATGCAGTAGACATGCACTTTATGAGGCTTAGCAAAACAGAAGAAACACTGTTTTTCTTTTCTGAGGTGGATATTTTTTTGCAGAAAGCTAATGTTGAAAACACTGGTGTGTCTAGCGATGGATATTGTGCTCCTGCTGCTCTGTCCATCTGCTTACAACTGACTTCCAGATAGCTACTAAATGCATCATTTTTCTCTTATATGTCTGGAATAGAAGCTTACTTTTAAATCTCATTTTAGAAAAAAAAAATTATCTGGAGATAAAAGCACTGTATTTATAAATGTGTTGGAAATTATACCCTTTATAGGAAGATGCATTTTAAAACCCTTGGATCTCTACTTCATGCTGAATAAAAAGAAAAATAAATCCCACATCTATCTGTAATCCCATAAACATCTATTTGCCCACAAACTCAAGGGGTTCTCAGGTTTCATGAAAGTAACTGTTTCATACTATATATTTCCTGTTAAAAGAATTCAGCATTTCTTTAAATGTGGGTTCAGGGTGTCCCGAACACTTATCCCACTGGTTTCTTTTTTTGCACCACTAGAAAAAACAGGAGTTTGACCTATGAAAATCTTATTAAAAACATTCTCTAGCTTCCCTCTAAATCCAGTGAATTGCAGGCAAGCTTCTCCCAGCTAGTATTGTGATGACTAAGATGCTGCATTTGGGGGGAAATAAGGTAATAATTTTGCTAATTTCAAACCTGTGTCCCTTGCAGCTTTACAAAGTAGAAATGCCATACCTGCTTTTTAAAAAGATAGGCTGTGCTTTCCTCAAGAGCTCTAAGGCTTGCTGATTTGTAAACTTAGAATGAGGAAGGTGTCTGTGGTACTTAATGCCGTCACGAGGATCTGAACAGCATTAAAGTCAGTATAAAAATAAATACCTAATTCCCCTTCAAACTAAGGGATACTTCAGTGCTTTTGGGATTTCTGGTACTGGCATTTCTAAAAGCTTGCATGAGCGGTAGGTTTCCAGTGCCCTTTCGTGTTCTGATTTTGAAAATCTCTTGCCACAGCAAACCTGAACCTTCTTCCATTTAAGCGCAGCTTGGCATGTGTGCCTTTAGCATCAGCCATGGCTTTGGCTGCCCCGTATTTCAAGGTAAGACATACCTAGGAGGTGAGGATGTTCCTTTGAAATGAGACCCATCTAGAGTATTTGAGGTTAAAATATGGCATTTGAAGCTAGGCTGGAATAACTTTCTAATCATTCTCTGCTAAAATCTGGCACGTAGGCTGAAGCATGGTTTCTCAGCCAGAATAGTATTTCAACAAGGCTGTGCTCAGAAGAGTTTTAAGCTAAAAGTCAACATAGATCCACCTTTAGAATGGATCTGATTTGCATCTGAGACTAAGTGAAACACAGTCTGTTAGACCACGCTTTCCAAGCTACATCACTGCAGAGTTCAAGGCCTAACATTCTTCTAAAATTTCCATTAACTACTCATCTTCACCCTTCGGTCCTGAAATATCTTCAACAGTCTGGCTTTAAGTGCTTTGCTGGAACAGTGTCAATGCTAAATGTATATACAGTTTTCAAATGCAACTATAATTCTGGGCTCAAATGTTCCTTTCCAAACCAATTTGCAACTCAATTAGATTCTGGCTATTTCATATTTAAGCTAAGTTTGCTGGGGGAGGGGGGAAACACAGTTAAAAATTATTGGGACTTGTCCAATGAAAATAATGTTTTAGAGTGCCAATGGGAAATAATGAGAGATTTGGTCATAGAAGGATTTGTTTTAAAAATATTTAATCATTTTTGGGCTCTTTTTGTACTCGTATACGCTGTGACTTACATAGTTTGTTCTGTGCTAAGTGACTATTCCAATATTTCTGTCACCTTTAATGCAAAACCACGAGGAGGCAAATATTGCAAATGGCCAAGCTATACTGTACCCCTCCAGTTCTGCTCATAGCTGTGCCTTTGGATTAAGCACTTGTTTGCACACAAAACTATCAGATTTGAAGAAGGCAGATTTGGAAGTTCCCTCCAGTCTTAAAAAACTAATAATTTTTATATATATATGTGTGTGTGTGTGTGTGTATATGTATATACAGATACACACAAGGGGACACACATTCACACACACACACACGCATATACATATATATGTGAGAGAGAGCGAGAACCAGCTGAAAGATAATTAAGCCAGACCCTTTTTCACCTTGGTAACTAATGAAGTTCTACTGTAAGTAGGTCAACTATGCTGTTATATGCTTTAAACTGGCATCTGCTGTGCATTAGGCTGCTCAGAGCTTGGCTTCAGGATTTCTTCCCCCCCGACACTCCCCTTTTCTCGCCTCTTCTCCTCTTGCACTTTGTCTCCCCCCCATCCTCTTACAGTCAAAACCCGTAGGCATATAGTCAAGCATAGCTCCCATTCACTTGAACGATAATATTCTGGGAATGAGGGCTTGGTAGGAACCACAAGATTTAGGTCTTCTGTGGCTCCTCAGTTACTTCTGACCCTCCTGGAGAAAGAATTACCCACCTGCTTGCTGTTTATAGCCAGTGAGGGTTTAAGGAAACCCCACAATTGCTTGCAAAGAAAATGAAGCTAATAAATTACACAGATTAAACCAGCCTGTAAGTTCTTTGATTTTATGTTTTGACCTTCTTTTGCTTATTACCTTTTTCATCACAGTTTTTCAGTGTGAGCACACTGGATTTATGCATTTGTCTTTGCGAGTGTAGCCCAGACTAGAAGAAGCTGAAAATTTGCCCCATGTTCTCATCCTTCCGAGGAGGCACAATTTCTCAAGGCCATTTTTCTCACCTTTCATGATTTTTGACACATTCACAAATCAAAGTGGAAATGAACAGGGCACTGCATTTGGAATGTGCAATACGGCTTGCATAGAGGCTTTCGCAGAAGCAGTTGCTTAAAAAAAGCATTAGGGACTAATACCAGCAAAAGCATAGTAGGGTAAAGGTTGCATCTATTTGCGTGGGAAGGTTATGGGAGACCGTGTGTTCTTCTCCTTGGCCCATGCTCAGGGTTCTTTGTGACTCTGTTGTGTCAGTGCCATCCCTGAAATTTGCAGCAAGGACCAGGCAGAGGTTTTTAGGGGGTCGGATGCTCACAGTTCTTCCTGCTGGAGAGGACAAGGGAGCTTTGAGTGAATTTGATGTTATGCCTCTGCCATATATGCTGGGGACATCACGCTGTCATCTCTTCCTGTGCCCAAGGAGACCCACCTTTGGACAGTTCAGATGCTGCAGCAAACAGCTGCTGCCTTGGTGGTCTGCACCTGCAGTACATGCTCCACGTCAGGAGGAGTTTTGGGCTCTTCTGGAATTAGAGGGTGCCAGGAGATGCAATTCAGATATCTCTTCTGCTTTTCCTTCCTCCGTCTCTTGATAAGCCTGTTTTACAAGAGTCAACTTTTTAAGTATATGCGTAAATAATTACCACTACAGCTGTAGTTAAAATTGCTGCTGTCTGGCTAATGCTCCAGGTAAGAAGCGCTTGAGTTTGCTGAAAGGATTTTTTGTCTGTGACAGTGAAACTGTGTTGATTTAAAAATGTCTCTTCCAGAAATCATTTGCTAATCTCCCAATGGCTTTCACTGATGAGCTTGACTGGCCCCAGTTCTCAGAGATCACTGGATTTCTGAACTCCACCATCGGGTAAGGCAACAGGTGGGGTGGCCAAGTCATAGCAAGTCTCAAGGTCCCTCAAAGCACAGCAAGAAAAAAAAAAACCAACAGTGCTTGAAAGGAAAGATAAGAACGCTAGTTAGCTCTGCTTCTGCTCTTTCTAAAATTGGGATCAATGCTGGATTTAGGGATTTTAAAAAATCTTTTAAGTATATAGAAAATGCACAATACTCTAGCCCAGTATTCCTGAAATTCAGGGTAGGTTTTAGAGCTGATCAATTTGTAATTCAGAAGGAAAAAAAAAAAAAGAAGAAATAAAAAACAAACTAACTTTTTTTCATAATTCTGGGGCAGAGAGAAGGGGACCGTTGCTGAAACTAACAAAAATCAGCATTTTCCTTTTCCTTGTTTTTTTTTTTTTTTCCTCTTCCCCTCTTCCTCCCATTTCCTTTTTTCTGCTGAAGCAGTGGAATAAGTGGTAGCCCCAAGGTTATTTCATGGTGTTCTCTTTTTTGGGGCAATCTTTCTTCCCCTTTTTTTCCACATTTAGAAGGAGGTAGCAAAAGAAGAATTTGGAAGTGCCTGTGACCTAATTTGCTGTGTTACATTGGCTCATATGGATGGGGAAGTATAGAGGGATAGATGGATAAAAAGAAGTCCTAGCCAGAAGGGAAGGAAAATCAAGTCCAAACACAAAGAAAACACCTTGAAATGCCTGCAGGTTTAACTGTGAAGTTAAAAAAATAATATTAATAATTTTGTTAATCATCTTTCTGGTCAGCATTAAGAGGCCCTAGATTCCTGCCAGAACTGAAGGATACGATCATCAACTGTACCTGGTCTGGGGCCTGAGTTTCAGATAATTTTTATTTTATATGTCTAAGATAAGTCATGAATACAGTGAAATACCAAACTAAGCATGAGTCAAGCCTAAAGAGGCTCTCTACCAACAGAATTAAAAAGTTGGCAGAATATATTCTTTTCCAGGAAAAATATCTGTTACACCATACGCTCGTATTTTTTGCTTCCTTTTTCCTCCCTGTGCAAAAACCAGGCGCCCAGCCTCAGCTACGTTCACACAGTGTAAGCTTTAAGGTGGTATACTGCTTGACAAGCCAACAGAGAAGATCTCTGCAGCCTCCTCTTTCAGAGTCAGCAGCAAAACTGACCTTTAAAACTCTGTTACTGTGTCCAGCTACTCAATACACAATATTTAACAGGGCTCCAGAGAATCTGAAGTTTGCAAGTGATCAGAGCTTAGTATTTATTGACTCAGAAGTTGCCAGTGATAGACCTTGGTTCAGTGTTCAGTTTTTAATCTCTTTTTTAATCTCTTCCACGTCTGGAATACAAAAAAGAAGGACTGTTTGGGACTTCAAGGCATTTTTAAGAGAAGTAGCTCAAAATCTCACACCACAATGACTAAGTGTGGTGGAGACTGGTTGGCAGTGTGCAGTGGGAGGCTCCCATTTACTCCCAGCCTGCAGAAATAGAGACACAAACTGATGTGGTCCATGCCCATCTTTCCCACCCCCTGATGGGTGAACAGGGACACCACTTTTTAATTAATATCTTCTGACTGAGAAGGTCTGTTTTCTTCTCCTTGTTCGCCTGCCTGCTATGTTGAAAATCAAAGAATTTGGGCATTTCTTGTGTAGCCCATTGTATGGTGACTGCTTGATGTTATCATGCGTTTCTACATAGGTAGTTACTTTTTATTGCTGGTTTCAAAAGTTATCATTGTCTTCTGTTTCTCTGCATTCATCCAAGGCTGATGTTTTTTAAGCCATGATATTTAAGTTATCTGATGCCTTCAGTGTCTAATTTCAAACACAAAATCAGCAGCCCTGATAGACATGGCCATGTACTCGTGGTGGGGAGCATGGTCTTCTCATAAGCTTCCCTTTGGGCTGTTACCCATTTCATTTGCATTTTCATTTTTCTCAACAGTGCAAAGTAAAGGAGAAAACTAATCACAATCAAGCATAACCTGTTTTCAGATCAATTCATCCAAGATTTATGGCATTAGGAAATTAATGCCCTGCCAATATTTCTTCTCTTTTATTTACTGTTCCAAAACAACCGGTTGAAAAGTCAATTAGTGAGCAATCAACAGGATTGTTTTGATAAACGATGTATAACATAAAGTTTTTTAAACACCTTATCTGAAAGACCAGGATAGAAGCATCCTGGATGGAAAAATTTCAAAGAAACTCTCCATCAA
Organism: Scopus umbretta; assembly: GCA_013400535.1. Taxonomy (NCBI): domain Eukaryota; kingdom Metazoa; phylum Chordata; class Aves; order Pelecaniformes; family Scopidae; genus Scopus; species Scopus umbretta. The sequence continues at coordinate 15,100 of VZTL01051302.1, read as the reverse complement.
TTTATAGTTTCTGAGAGGATATCTTGGCTTCCATTTTAGGCCACCCTGTTCAACATGAAAAAGATTTATGACCACAAGAAAGAGACATGGTGAAATAGAAATATATACGAAACTGGGGCACAGAGTTGTTCAGAGATGAGAACATACTTCATTTTTAATATCAGCTGTGTTTTCATCAGTATCACATGAGTTTGGCAGCTTGCATTTTCTCAATTTATTTCAGAGGCTGGACAGACTCTCTGTATCTACGTTTACGCAGGAGAAATCGCTGTAATCACAGAGACTTACAGAACATTTCCCAAAATGGTATGTTAAGTTTTCTTAATTTTTTTTTTAACCTTACTAGTTCTGATACTTGATGCTGCATTAATGAACATCTTTCAGAAACAAAGAGAAGCCCCTTCCTAATTACTTGTGTTTCTTATGGAAAAATAGACAACAGCACTTACTTAATTCAGTGTCTTTCTTCTGGCTCTGAGTAGAGGGGTTTGAGGCTTGATCACTTTTATCCATGCACTAAGAATGTCCACTGGGCTAAAAAACAGTGTACCCCACTGTAACTCTACTCTGTGGGGGACTTTTTTGGCCGTAGCCAAAAGGGAGGCATTTAGAGTGATGTCGCTAGAAGTGATGGAACTAAAATGTCTGCCCTCCATCTCATCTGGAGGCTGTGGTGTAGTCCCTGCTTGCTTGACCCCCCTGCTCTGCTCTGCTGGGGGGGATGCCAGGAGGACCCTACACTGCACCCCACAATAGCAGAGGGGACTCACAGGGCTGCCACACTGGCAGGCAGATTGGGCACAAAAGAGTCATCAGTCTCATAGCAAGCTGTCCAGTTCGTCTCGGTACCTGATACCCTATTACCTTGTTCTGCTCTCTTTACGTTAATGGGGGTTGTACTTTCTTCTCTTCCTTTTTCCCAATTCCCTCATAGACTTTAAAAAAAAAAAAAAAAAAAACCCAACCACTCTCATTGTGCGCATCCTTCCTTTTTCTCTCCACCTATCTCCTTTTCACTTAACACTACAGACACCTGCAGGATATAAAAGGAGGCGAGCCTGTGTCAGGGCAAAAGACTCTGAAGAAAACTGAGAAAGGAATTTAAAAAAAGGGACAAATTACAAGTGATAGAAAAATCCCAGGATATCTTCCCACAGAATCTTCTCTTAATCATCACACTGACACCACATTGTAAAGGTTCGCTTTTATTGCCTCACTTGGTGTAATAGTTTCCTGGAATGGGAGGATTTAAATGGCCACTCTCAGTGTCAGTAAAGAAAAAGCTGGCCACCGATCTGACCTAGCCCCACCTGGGACAACTTAACCTTCGTCTGAAAATGATGCTTCACAGCCCCCCATACATGCAGTAAGAGGACGAGACACTAGAGAGGTGGTTCTGATGGGGGAAGCATGCAGCCAAGAGCCAGAGCCCAGGGGTGGCGTGGCAAGCCAAGCCATGAGCAATGCTCATCTCCAGTCCGCTACAGAAGCACCAGCACTGTGTCAGAACTCAGCACAGAGGGACTTTCCCCCATGGCCCTTCTCGGGACATGCATCTTCACCCTGGAGAAAGGCTTCCCCAACCTCTGTGCTAGCAGGATTTCTGCCTTCTGTTTCTTAAAAAATCCCATTATCCCCTAGAGACGGTGGACCCTTCCCTCTTCTGCGGCTGGCTGCAGTGCAGGATGCTCAGCCAGGGCCAGGGAGGATACCCCTCAGCTTTCTGTGTATGCTACCTATGGCCCATGAATATATTCACATCAGAATTGCTGACATTCATTTTGGGTGACCAGCTTTGCTCACTGGGTACCCCACAAGATGCTTGGAATATGAGATATAGGTCAGTAATTCGTAACAAGTCTGTTCTATTCCACCATTACCACTTTCAGCTTGTAGTTGCACAACAAACGTCCCACAGTCCTAATCAAAGTTTTCCATCAAAGTGGCTTACTGAACAGTTTTCTACAGATAATTTTTATTGGTTCATTGTTTTCAATATGGTTTTGGTGTCTTGTCTTCCAGCAGCTTCACATAGGTTTTTAAGCTGTGTGCTATTTCTGTTTTTTTGACTGGGTGAGTGGGATCCTCAGGTGTGAGGGCCAGGCATGAATGCTTTGGTGTGAGTTAGAAAATTCTTCTAAATGTTCTCCAGCACTTGTTGAAGTTCCTTTGTTTTAATAGAAGCATCCTGATAGTAAAATCAGTTGCTAAAATATTCCAAAAAATCATTAGATAAACATGGAGAAAGTGAATACCCTCAGAATTTCTAAATAATTACAGAACAATCTCGCAATTGTCATCCATGTTTTGCATAAGATACTTGGATAATGTATACTATTTCAAAACACAGGTATTGCATATTCCTTTGCCATTTGTAGTCAGATCTGTCTCTCTGGGTTTCTTGCCTTTGACCAGAAAAATTAAGCCTTGTTAACACATGCTGTGGATCACTGAGCCATCAAGGATCAGATATCTCACACTGGCTTCAAAACCAGTTAAAAAATAATAATTTTTATTTTTTTCTTCATCTGGCTTGGAAATTCTAGTCCACCTGGAGTTAATCTGAGGAAACCCAGAGACTTTCTCTTTGCACCTTTACATTTCCAATTGCTTTTGCAGCGTAAGGGAGCAAAAGATTAGAAGTCAATAAGCCGTTCTTGTCCACACAGCACTTTTGGTGCTGTCTAGACCCAGGCTCTTTTAGTGCACGTTAGTACTGCTCTCTATCAGCTGCACAAGGTCTCAGAGCAAGAAAATCAAGAATTGCAGCTCAAGCATTCCAAGGTTTATGAAATTTGGGGTTGCTCACAAGTGGAAGCAAACCCAACCCTGACTCCTCAACCAAAACTAAAAAAACCCACTGGTCTGAAAATGTTTGGAAAACAGCAGAGAGGGGAGCATGAGAGATCCAGGAATAGCTGTCAGGATATTCAACAACATAAGGGTAACTCTTCTGCCTCATCTCTTTTTCTCTCTTGAATGTTTTCATCACAGATTGCATCCTATATCACAAAAACTTCCTTGAAGACTCAATTTACACATGAAAACAGTTCTCTAAAAAGCCCCTTCATTTTCTTGATGTTTTTACTTGATTTGTAACTGTGCTAATGCTTTCCATGGAGCTGCTTATAACTACCTACACTTGTAGAGGTAATACATACCCAAGAACAGCTTCTTACTTTTTTTGTAAATACATTTTTAATTTCTAAAGATCTCAATAGTTTATTTGTGCTGGAACTGCAGCTCCAGTTTGGGGAGCCATGCGGCAAGATGGCTTAACAGAGGGGTGTTGAACTGTAGCTGAAAGAAGGGCTACTAAAGAGAAAAAAATCAGCTGGTGGTAGTTATGTTCCAAGCCATATTTTCTAAGGATTTTGTGGGGCTCTTATTCTGCTGAAAAGAGCTTCTCAACAGAAGGGCTGGATTTTGAATGGACCAAGAACCCTCAGGAGAGAAGCAGCAGACAGATACATTCATTTTTAGCTTGGAAGAACTGGATTATTTAAAACATAAAGGATTCCTTGTAATATGTGGTTGGCATCGCTGTGAGTGATAGTAACAAAGGCACCACTATTAAAATGCAAAGTGTATTATTGCTACCTTAGGGGTTTATCTCTTAGATCTTTTCCCTGTACCAGTGCAGCAGGGATTTAATGATGTTCTGTCCACAAGTTTCGCCCCAAGAGCTGCGGGGAGGAGAGGATTTGCTCCTCAAAGCAAGCTTCAGAGGCACAATGCAGAAAAGAAGAGAACAGAGAGAGACCAGGGAAGAGCTGAGCGAAGAATAGAGGGAGTGTAATACAAGAGGAGAAGGAGCAAGAAAGAAGGAGAGAGTGAAAATACTGCAAAATAAAAGCAAGTACAACCTGTGGGGCCTCCTTCTCTGAAGTTTATTTTTCTGTACGTTGCTGTGAGGTGAGCGGCTTGGAATCACAGTCCTAGTTTAATCTTGAACAAAGCATAAAGCTTTTTTTGGCTCCTCATTTGCTATCTTGCACTGCAGGTGATGGATTTTGATTTGTGTGTGATAGCTGGGATGTTATATATGCATAGCCTTTAAGGACGGGCTAGTAAGTTTTATACATAAAAGCTTTCCTAATTGGGAATTCTCTTCTCATTCAAGACATAACTGAAAGATTATAAACACTCACAGATGCTTAGGTGTAGCTAGCTCTCTTCCTGGAGGAGAAAAGATTTGCATCCAACCATTTGGGTGAATTGCCATTGAAATGCGGAGCTTCTTGGGAGGGGTGCATGGCCTAATATTATTTTCGTAAGTCTGCCGCTCACGGGGATAGTAATGCAGACAAACAAACGTTGGTGTCTAGTGCTATTTAAGATGCTTTACAGTATCTTTCCCACTTCCAGCTGCCTCTCCAGAAGTGCACAATCTCTCAGGCATCCTGTGTTGTATCTGCCAGCCCTGCTGCAGGTGTCTTGGATACTCTGGGATGTCAAAAATGGCACTTGGTGCCTATGTTTAGGACCTGAATCAGTCCCAACGTGGTATAGCTGTGAGACGCTTACTCTCTCAGAAGAGTGAGAACAGTTCCCTCTGCAATTTATAGGGAAAGTTAAAAGTAGATCGACTGCTGACAAGTCAGGCTGGCTGGTTTACAAGAGACTACTATGTTCAACAGATGGGCAGAAGCTGCCAGATACGGATTAAAAGCCAGATCCAAACAACCCAGCACTTAAAAGTATTTGATTTTCTACAGTCTGAAGTGTGGGACTCAGGTAAGAGGCAGCAGGTCCCTGGATACAGCTTTACTTCCTAAGGCTGGCACCCAAAAAGGTTACAGAGATGATTTGTTGTCTTATTTTAATTTTAATTCACTTACATTCTTGGAAATGTGCAATGAAGTTGGGGTTTGCACTTCATTTTATTTGTCACTGTAACAATGTTGTACTATTTATCTTATTCCCACTATGTGTGATCAGGTGGTTCTTCAGGAAACCTCATCAATTTAATAAAAAGGTGAGTGTTTAAAGGGATTTGAATGTTGACTGGGGGTACAGAAGTGTTGCTGGAGTCCTACTTCTTCAAAAGAAACAAGCAAAGCACTGTAAGGAATGTGTTATCCATAAGTGTCCTAAAAAGCACAGCTTCTCTTGGCCACTGCGCTCTGAAGTGCTGGCTGTTTCTCTGGTATAAACATTCATCAACAGAAGAAAAACTGTTTTAAAGTGTGGATCTCCGGAGCCTTTATCTTGGCCCAGTTAAGCCAACAGAACATTTCCAGTGATTTTAGGGAAGAGACTAAGCCTTTCCCTAATCTGTGCTTTCTGTCCCCTGACTGCATTACTCCTGATTTGTAGCAATGTAGATAGACATGGGCAGGTCCACTGTGTTAGCTCCATATGGATATGATTGAGTAGCTATAAGATAGTGAGAGGCAACAACTCTCCTTTTCAGAAGAATTTGGGTGGGCTGTGGGGCAGTTGGGTTTGATTTAGTTTGCTTCATGCTGATATAGTTCCCATCCTGAGGGATTTATTGTTCTCTCCTCCGGAAAAGTAGTAATGAATCCTTGCCCTCTAGCACTGATCTTCAAACCACATCCTGATTTGATCTTGAGCCCAATCCTGCACATAAATTTAGTTGTCAGCCATAGTCGTTGTCTCCCATCTCTGGTTAAAAACTTCCCAACTTGATTTATGTCTTTGCCCCAAAATGAAACTACTGAAACTTTACTAAAATATAAAACTGTAGGGAGGAGAAAAAAAAAAAAAAAAACAAACCCAAAAAGCCCTCTCCCAAACACAGAAGCATAGTCACCTGAGCATTGGCCAAATCTAAACTAGCTAATTCAAAATGTGATCTCATAGGAGCGTGGTGTGCGATTCAGACACTGAGAACTTATTTTCCCATTAATATAGCTGTGTATTTATCTTCTAGCTTGGCCAGAAACCAGCTGTTGGACAATCCAGCCATAGTTATCTATGCTACAATTGGCAATGATGTCTGCAACGGGTAAGGTGTAAACCAAATTAACATTTATAGTATCATAAATGTGACTTCTTTAGAGTATTGCTGGCTACTTGGACATTTATGTCTCATTGCTTTGTGTTTCCCCATGATGGCATTTTTCTTTGCTATTGGCCTGTGCTTCATTCTTATTTTTCTGCTGAAAATACTGGTTGCTGCCTTACTTATATTTGTCATAGCCACCTACCAGTCCTCATTCAGAGCTTGTCTTTCTTCCTTTCTTTTACAAGCCAGTGATAAAGTGACCAACAGCATGTCTGAAGTAGAATATTTCTACCTTAGCAGACAAAATGAAGTATAACAACAGGAGGGGAAAACCAAGAGTTTAAAAGCATGTATATCCATCTTACCCAGTGTGTCACCTCCTGTCAGGAGGTAGACCGTGACTGGTTTACCTTTTGTGAAGAATGACAACGTAGTCCCCTGTTGAGGTGTATTTTCACCCTGCCTCTGCTGCACACTGCCTGCAGTATTTGCTGTACTCCCCTGACAAGGTGTTTTGTCTTTCTGGCTTTACTCATGTCACAAGCTCAGCAGGAGAATGAACTGAATCTTTCAAAACTAATAGTTCTGGCATTATCCATTAACAATTCTCACAGGGATGCCAGGAGTTCACTAGTTGAATGCTTCCCTTCCTCCCAGTAGTGGGAAGGCAGGAAACACCTTGCAACCAGGCCAATGCACAGCACATCCATACAGCAGTTTTAGTTTTGCAGGTAGTCCAAGTGCTGTTGTTAGTGTAACATCATTTTCACCATGATGAATCTTCAGGTTTTCTTTTAAGCGGAAGAAAGAAGTCTGATATATGCGGAGACTTTCAAAACGCTCATTTTAATAAATGACTCACACTCAGTGAAGTCCCCTTCTGAAGCTTTTGAAAAGTCTCACCTGCAGGTTGTATAATGAAGTCGGAGCTATTTTGCAGGCTGTCAGACCTTGCCATTAAAATATCCTGGTTTTGGTATCCTAAAACTTTGCTTAACCGCAAATGCTTGGCTTGAAACTTTGCATGTCCGGTGGTGTGCTCCAGACGGGGATCACCAAAGGCCAGGCAGAGCTTTCCCTGCCACCTGGGAGCCCTCAGCCAGGGCAGAAGTGGGACCACAGGGGCCACCTTTTGGTCCTTCCCTGGCACCACCATCTCCCTGGCCACATGCGGGCAGCATGCAGAAATAACCTCCCATGAAACCTTCACCCTTGGCATCTCCCTCTGGTGCTCATTCTCTCTCTGCATGTCTGCCCACAATTGCCAAATCTGCCCCCAGCACCACCCTCCTGTTACTGGAAGGACGCACAAATCTTAAAAAGTAACACCACCACCCTTTGACTGAGTGGGAAAAGCAGCCACAGACCTCCTGCTACTTGCTGACAAGACCGTCCTGGGCATCTGTTTATTGAGAAGTTTATGGAGGTTATTATTACAGCCACCTCAGGACGTCAAGCCCCCCTCTCCCCAATAGCTCCTTCGTTGAAGTCCATGGCTCCTGCCACGGGACTCTCAAGGTGTCTCCTCTCAGGCTTGTCCCAGGCTCTGTTGTGTACATATTTCAATTCTGCTGTTTCACTGGCTTTGCTAAAAGCACCTTTTTCCTTCGTTTTGTTCTTCATTCTGCAGGTTACTGCTTTCACTTCCCCTGTCTCTAACACTGCTTTCTATTCTTGCCTGAAGTAAAAAGAAATTTTCCACAGATGTAAACCATTTTGGCCTTGCCTCATCCATTTGTATGTTCCAAAACAGTATTTATTACTTGAAACTCCGCTGTCTTTTTATCCCAGCGCCCATTACCTGGCAGAGACACTTTTGTCTGCTCAAATTCTCCCTACTGTCTGTTTTTTTCCAAAACATTTGCAGCATCAAAAGAGGCCATCAACATTTGCAGCATCAAAAGAGGCCATCAGGCTGTAGACATCCCTGTGACTCCAGCAAGGAAAGATGCTGCAGTGTCTGTAGCAACATGCTGTTTCCACGCTTTTCCATCAAGTGGGATGTGCAGCAGAGAGACAGGGTTTTTTTGGCATCTAGTCACTGTGCATACCTGCCCTGGCTCTGATGTACCCACAGAGGTTACAGTGGATGTGGAGCATCTGATGGGCTTGACTTCAAACCTAGGGCTTGACAAATAAAAACCTCTTCAAGGACATCTTTAAACTGCAGTAATAGAGCCTTTCTGGCCTTATCCTGTATTTTACCTTCAAAAGAGAGTGCTGTGCTGAACACTCCAGAGACACAGCTCTTAGCCAAAGCATTGTTAAAATGCCAGTATTGTATCCCATGCGAAGAGCAGGGCAATGAGTAATATGGATGTTTGTAGAGGAGAAAGATAATGAAATTGGCAGCCTGTGTTACACGTTCCCAGTAGTCTCCATGCTGTGGTGTCCAAAGAGGGGGGGTTAGAAAAATAAAGACAGATGGCAATGGTATCTCTCAGCCCACTGAGGTGTAAATGTGGGACACAACATGGGACACACAGACCTGGAACAAAAAAAAATTCAGACAAGAAGATAATGAGCACCAGCAGTCCCAAATGCTGTACAATTATTGCGTGTGTTCGTTGTGTTTGGGGTGAGGCACCATTTCTCCAGCCTCTCTTTCTCAGCTTTGCAGTAACAGCATCTGCAACAAACAGAAAGGTGACAACAGCAAAGCGGGGTGAGCAGGCAGCCACCGGGAAGGGAACTTGTACAAAGCAGCACCAGCGAGAGTGTAACGCTCCCTTATTGTAAGGCTGCCATCATCAAAACATTGCTGCAGCCCTCCAGCCCTAAAAATAGTATGTGAGCGTGCAACACCTCTAGCCTTCGTGTCCCGGCCATACCAGCTCTCTGCAACGAGCTGGAGCTGAACTGCACTGTGGATCCAGCTCTGTGTGTACGTGCATGTGGCACATGTGAGTGTGTGCATGTGGTGTGCTCACTCACCAGCTGGCTCCGTATGCCAGTGGCCCAAACCCTGGGCATGTAACAGCATTTGGCTGGAAAGCAGATGTATAGCTGAAACATCGGCTGGGGGGATATTTATTTGAGTTGAGGTCACGTGGAGGGGGGAATAGCTGCCCTGCAGGATGTGCCAGGCCAGGCCCATGAACCCCGTGCAGAAGGAGAGTGGAGAGCTGTGTTTGGACTATGCCAGACCCTGTTATAAAGGACTGGAGGAGGTCTCTGTGCCAGAGGAGCACTGGAAAATTTTCGCACAGATTGCACGAGGCTGTCTCGTTCCTCTGTGTTATATGTGTGCACAACTAGGGTATCCATGCTGTTAGGACATCCAGGAACTGTGTGCATACCCAAGGACAATACTGTGTATTTGTGTATTGTAGGGAGGCAGGGAGCGCTCCCTAAAATACCCAATGCAGCAAGAATCCTAACATTAACGTCCGCTTGCAATGCTCTGACACAATGAACAGTGGCCAGCATCAGCTTCCAGAGGTCCCAAGGGGGCAGAGGCTATCACTGGCTGCTGCCTCCCAGGGAGACCATGTGAGGGTACCACAATGGCCCCTGGTGCTCACCCAGGCACCTTGAAGTCCTTATGGCAGAGCCCAAAATGAACGTGCCTACAAGATGGCTTGCTTCTCGGTCGGTTTTAATCTCACAGCCTGGCACAGAAAGGAGATGTGAAGAAAGACACTGAAATATCTGCATGACTGCAGTGGAGAATGACAAGAGAAAGGGGAGCTATGAATGTCATATTAATTTCGGCTCACACTGACGTGTTTACTTGTGGTAGAGGCCTTACAGCAGAGCAGTATTTTGAAATCAAATGCTGCAACACCTGTAGGCAAAATGAAGTAATTTAAGGGCAAAACCACAGTCTTATCTCAAAAGTACCTTGCTTGGGTGGCTGGCACAAGGATAAGTCTGAATCTTAATGCTCTTTTTCAGTTCTCCCTAACCAGAAATTCTCAAAAGCTTCAGCAGCACGTACCACATTAAGATAAATTTCTGGGCCCAGGGAACTCATCTAATTATTATTTTGTGTGCAAACTCGTCTAATTATTATTTTGTGTACAAAACACAGCCCACTGAAGAATCCCAAATCCTTGCTAGGGAATGCAGTTCTCCCACATGGGACTCAGCACCCCTCTGCCCCGAACACAAACATTTCTAATGCCTTGAGACAGAACAACAATGCTTTTGAAAGCTTCTGCTTCTACGGTGTTCACTGACAAGAAATCCTCCCTGATCCTCCAGCAGCTCACTCGGCACTGCAAGCATCAAGTTTGACCTTCTCTTACCCCTGGGAAGCCATGAAAGGGATTAAAGGACTTTCCCAGGGAAAGGACCTAGATGGAGTGTCCTGGCTGCTAAGTTGATCACTTCCCTCAAGCCCAGGAGGAGAACATGTGGGAACTGCTAAAACAATAAGGATGGACATTAGTGCAACGTTATGCACTGCTTGGAAGGACATCCCCCGTTTTTCTTCTTGAGCAATGAGGTCAGCTTCTCAGTGGGTGTTGAGGCTTTCTCTCTGAAAGCCTTGGTCCAGCTGAGCTGCACCACCAAGGCAGGACCAAAACTGTCATGAGAGCCTGCTTCCCAAGGAGTATGGTCCATGCCATGCACAGCTGCACACATTGATGTGCTCCAAATCAGGGCTATTGTGCCCTTGCTGCTATTTCTAGGAGGCTCTTTTAAGAGCTTATGTTGCAAACACATGTCTTCATTGTCTTTCCCAATTCAAAAAAGGCAACTTATTGATTTACATACTCTGCACCATGTGCCCCCAGGGGGCCCAGGCTACTCTGTAGCTACCTGGGGTTTGTGGAAGCATGTAATGATGTCCTTCTTTCCATCCCACTGACTCTTCATTCTGAGAGAGGTCAATGGGACATCTCCAGACAATGGGAGGCTTTTCCCCAGAGCTGCCCTGCTCTGTCTCCCAGGTGTTGCCGGAGCGGGGCCCCAAAGTGCTGGGGTCTCACCTGTGCCAGAGACCTATGGATCTTCTCTTGCCAGAATGGGACAGCCTCCCTGGGCAATGTTCACCCACTTGCTTATAGCCCCTGTTATGGACATGTGCAACATGAGAGCATGGCAATAGCTCTCAGGGGGAGAGCAGGTGAATGCTTTTTCTGTAACAAAGTGGGTTTTTTAATAACGAAACTACAGCAGTGTTCTCTAAGCAGCTTGGCGTGGGTTTGCTTGCTTGTTTTTCTTATATAGGATGAAATTTATTTCAACATCAGGATTTTATTCCCCCCCACATCCCCCCTAGCATTTACAGCTAAATGCAAGAGGGGAAAGATAAACCTGAGCCTGGGACTCTGGCTTGAAGAAGTTCAGGCCTGCCAGTGAGCCACAAAACATGGGTGTTCAGTCTATGTGGGACACTGACACAGCTCCTGTACCCTAATGAACATTTCTGCGGACTGTTTTATCTTAAGTATCTCTTCCCTCCAGCCTCCTCCTCCTCCCTCCCATCTCTCATGTTTGTCCAGAACCCTCGCTACTCTCCTGCTCTCCTGCAGAGAGGTGTACGACACAAGAGAGACAAAGCTACCTTAGATATTTCTACCTGGCATAATCAAAAAGTGTGTTGGATGTAAGCTACTTGCAGAAACCCATGGGGAAAGAAGCCCCCCCTTTCACCCAGCTGTAGGGCATCCTGCACACTGAAGCCATGTGTGTGGGGCAGCACCGTTTCCCCCTGTTTAGAGCTGAAGCACGGAAGCTCTTAACCAGGTGCAGCAGCACCCTTCATCCCCTTCGGGCAATGGATCCCTTTTCTGCTGAAACCTGAGGTGGACATTAGATCAGTCAAATGTCAGTCTCAGACTGGAGTTTGCTAAGTACACCAAGGGCAGTGTCTTTGCAGTCACCAAAAGCAGCATGGGCTTAAGGACTACAGCTAGGCAAGTTCCTGGCTTTATATGAAGTGGTTTAAGATGTTCTGTAACAGCCGCAAAGAATGAGGCTCCAGGGTTACCAGAGTAACCCTGTAAAACTACCAGTAAAACTACCAGAGTAGTAGTTTTACATGGATTTTTAACACCATGGGAAACCAATGTGATTGTAGTCTGCTTCATGGCTCTGATTCACCTCTCTGCACTGTAAATAAAGATTAACTCATTTGCAAACTATGGAATAAAACCAGCAGGAGAGCTAAGGCTTTTTTCTTTTGGAGGTGTGCGGGGCCTGGGTAGGATAGAGTTAATTTTCTTCATAGCAGCTCCTGTGGTCCTGTGTTTTAGATTTTTGACCAAAATAGTGGTCAAAAGCTGATAACACACTTTTTCAGCTGTGGCTGAGCAGTGTTTGCACAGTATTGTCTTCTGCCCCCCCAGTGAATAGATTGGGGGTGCACAAGAGGTTGGTAGGGGACACAACCAGGCAGGTGACCTAAACAGACCAAAGAGATATTCCCTGCCATATAATATCATGCTCAGCAATAAACTGGGAGA